>JASDQU010436699.1:95551-124021 GCA_032191745.1 Picea mariana
TCATCATAGCCTAATTTTATTTTATGATAACAGGGTCTTATTATAGACAACAATATTCAGGATTGAATCAAATCATTCAGACACTTGTTCTTCAGAGGTGTTGATATATCTTTGATAGTCTGTGTAGACTTGTCTGTTTGTGAATTAGTTTTCATGACTGACAAAGGCTATTGTGCAGAGTCGAGTGGGAAGCAATATGTGGCAAGCTGATCCATCTTTTAGAATTTAGTTTTGGGTTTCTGTCAGAGGTCCTTTTGTATGTTCCATCCTGGATGTCTAAGTTTGACTTTGGTCCAAGATTTCTGTATGATGTTTTGTAAAGAAAATAACTCTTTGGTGAATTGGAATGAAATAAAGGATTGATTTATGTCTCAATTGTCTTGATTATCATCTTGGTGTATTTACTTATGTTCTTACATTTATTTCAGCAACTGATATATTCAGAAAATACAAAAAAAGTGAATTTCCGACAATTTTTTGTTGTTGATAAAAGACTAGCCTAAGCACTCGTAATTAATACTTATGAGTTAGGATATTATTTTTGTTGGTTATAAACATAGGGTTATATTTCCGTCTACTTTACTTTAGGCAAGTAAAGTCTAAAAATGTTTGAGTAATATCAATTCATATATTTTCCTCAACACACATCAACGTGTGTTATAAGTTATAACATACACATTTAATGTAGCAGGTACATGTCAAAATATAGGCATAAATGCTTTGAAACACAATGACTTGAAGGGGTTAAACACATATGCCAGGTTAGTGCCACATGGGAAACACATCATATGACAACATGCCACCAAGGATAAACAAATAAAATGCAGGAAGTATTTGTGATAGATGAAAGGAATGTGTTGAAGAATATTGTCAATGAGTCATGTTTACCATTAAACCCACTTAATGACCAGATTAAAAATGGATTAATGAGTAATTAACCCAGAGTAACAAAAAGGCCAAAAAAACAGATTTAGGGAAAACTAGAAAATTTAAATGCCATGACCACAAATTATGAAGTCCAAAACAATGTACAGTCCTCATAACACCTATAAGAACCAAATTTTGCAGCAACCCCATGGACATCTCAAGCTCACTATGATGTCAAGAAACAAAGAATCTAGGGAAATTTAACCTAAACCAAAAATTGTTGAATATGGCCTAGATGGACTCAAGGACTCTTAATAACTCAAAATGTCAGTTACACTTCAGAAAATATTCATGAGCACTAAAATTTTTTTTTTTTTTTTGACAAATTTATGTGAGGAAAAAATTAATGCAGATAATTATAGAAACAAGAATATAGCAAATAGAATCACAAAAAAAGATTTCTAAATAGTGAAACATTAGATGAACAATCAAAGTTACAGTTGAAAAAGTTAACTTGTTGAACTCAGACAAGAAGGAAGATAGAATCTTCAAAAACTAAGAATTATTTTGTCATCAAACTAGGGAAAATCCCGATGAGGCCTTTGAACGGATATGTTCCATAATGTATGTATGTCCCTATGATGGATACATAGTCTTTTCAAAATAAGTAAGTAAAGTTGAATGTAGTCATTATCTTTAATTATTAGAAAATAAAAATAATGTGTACACGCACTTGCAAAAGAACCATCAATAAGAGTACTTACCCAATAAATCCACTACTTCGTCCATTCAATCATGATTCACAACATACATTTCAAAATATGTACACTAACCCAAAAGTATGGCATTTCAAAACTGAAAAGTACATGTCCCCTTTTCTTTGGTTGAGTGTTAAGTTGGGGTCACTTTCCATGAGGAAACCTGGTATTAAATCCCGTGGACACCACATGCCCACCAATATAATGAGTATTAAAAATAAAAGAAGCAATAGCTGATAGTGGACCTCTTACAATCACTTTGTTGCATGGATTCATATGTCACTATGTTGTATCAACATTCTAGTCTTAAATTGTCAAATAACCTAGTAAAAATAAAAGGTTAAAATAAAACTGAAAAGATAAAATGTTTAGACTTTGTTTAATCTTAATCCAAAAATAATATGCTTTTTACTTTACCCACTTCCTACCTTTGTTCCATCCAATCCTTTTCATTCCCTTTCTCTATTTCTCTTATTCAACTATTAAGCTAATGTGCTAGACTCTAGTGATAGCAGGAAGACATGGGAAATGAATCTCATACAGAAAACATCAACAAGGTTGAGAGCTTGGATAATTGTTTTCATGTTAAAGTTATGAACATGTTTTTTGTTGACTACATCTTCTGCCCATGGAAAATGATTTCAACTGTAATATTTCAAATTCTTCCTATCTTGTCATTTTCTGGAAATTGTTGCATACCGAGATTCATGTTTTCAACCCATATGATATAGATGTGTTTGTTCATATGGAATATGTTCATATTCCTATACTGTATATTCTAAGGAAAAGGTCCATCATGCTCTTCCTAGCAGAGTTTAGAAGTTACCCATGTTTGTCACATCTGTATTAGCTTGATTTTTTTCTATCCTAAAATCTCAAAATACCAAGAATAGATTTGGAATGCTTGAACAACTAGCCAATTGGTGATTCATTCATAAATTATCAAAGACAAGTATTAAGGAATTATAAAAAAAATGTGGTAGTTTACTGCTATTTTGGCAGATTGAGGCAAATCAAATATGTTACAACTCATAAGAAGGAATTAGCCCTACAAGGACGCCATGGAGTATTTCAAGTCAATCCAAGGCCCCAAAGCACATGGGGTAAGGAGTGTTGCATTTAATTTTTCCACACAATGATCAAATTTTGTCAAAATAGAAGAAATATTGAACGAATTATCAAACAAATTAGATAATAATTTACATTTTCTCATTCTAAAATCTGACCTCAAGGTAATGCGACCTCTATTTCATTTCCTGGAATATGAGTAAAATATGGTTTTTGATGCAGATGCACTTCTCTTTCCACTTTCTACAATGACTTTTGGATGAAAATCATTACAGTTGTGATGCATTTATTGAAGTGGAACTTGATGAAACTTGATGTGGATTTATATTGTCTAAACTGCAGATATTTCTGCAGATTATTCCAAAAATTTACAAATGATAACCTCTTTGTTTATATTTTAGTGTTTTTTATTTGAAATAGGTTTTTTTTTATTCTTTTTTCTTACTTCATTTTTTTCCACCTAAGTGAATGCTTTTTGTTTGGGTGTATGTTAATTGCAAGCTATCCCAAAATAGAAAAGAGAGAAAGACTGCTTACAAAAGAAATAGGTGTTGATTATTCATGGAAAGACAATCCACATAAAAATGCAACTGCAGATGACCTTGAAATTATTTGAGTGGCTATTGAGGAACAAGATGATGCAAAATTGGGTAAGGACTGGACTGCACAACTTGGTGTGAGTTTGTGATATAGTGTAAATCTTAGCAAATAACCCCTTTATGGTAAGCAAATGCCTTGCAATAAAGTTTTGGATGCACTAGTTTGTGGTGAATCCTTTGATAATAATTATGCTTCTAGTGATTTTGATGGTTCAAATATTAAGTGTCATTTGAGAAACTCGTGTTCCTCCTATATAATAATGGTCACTAGGGATTCTGACAAAAAAACAAACAGAAGAAAATAATAGTTGTAAGAAAATGGTGTGGGAGGGTTTGGATGGTTAACCAAGTTCATCCATATTTGGTAGGTAAAATTGTTTCACACCAACCTGCTTTCTTAAGTAACCAGAAAGGATGGAGTGAAGTGAGTGGATCTCAAGGATGTCCTAGGAAACTGACAACAATAGATTTAGTCATTACATATAAGTCCAAAATATGCACAAAAGAAACCTATGATGAACAACTATTTATCCACCCCACAAATATAGGAAAGTTGGATGTAGAAAAAAGTTTTTCTAAGAAAAGAAAAATTCACATGGAAGAAGCAATCCTTGATAGTAAAATGAAGGTTCAACTTTTTAAGGACAAAATCTTAGAAACTATTGTGGAGGACCCCATGCACTTTGCCAATTTACAAGATCCAAAGCCAGAGGACCTTTTCTATTGAGCCTTTGTTGCGATGAGTTCTTGCAAATATATTTCTTCTTTGTCAAAGATAAAACTGGATATATAGCCAAGCTTGCATGTAACAATAGGAAATAATGCAAAACATAGTTTGCTTGAGAATAAAGTCACTTCTAAGGTAGAGGGGAGTTATCTTGAACATGGAGATTCCAAAATAAGAAAAATATAGATGGTTGAGAAATATATGGGCACTAATGGGAATATTTCCCAGGATTTAAAAGTCAATTTGGACAACATTTTTCATTGTACACACAGAGTAATTGATACATTTAAGATTGAATACAATGTGGACAAGTATAGTAGTCTAGACTAGGTAATGAGTGGTGATATTTCATCCAGATGATGTGATTCAAAGGAAATATCTAAGCAGTTGATGTTGTCTACATCTACAAGAATTAAACCAACATTACCATGTTCTTGTCAAATTACATATGCAGGTAAAATGAGAAGCAAAAGAAGAAACAGGCTGGTCGAAATGATATTTTTGAGGTTCTATAAAATCTTGCAGAAAATAATCAAGGCGAGAAAATAATCAAGGAGACAATAACAATGATATGGGTAATAAATATTATATTGCATATTCATTGTATGATAGACATTACATAGTGTTGAGTATTAGTTCGATGAATTCTTGTGTGGGGCACTGCAAATTTTGCTTGTTTCTTTGTAGAGTTGTTAGACAACACCTTTATTAAGTATGATGTGACACTAGCCCAAGCCTATTTAGAAATATAATTTTTTTTGCATCTCGTAGTGTTCATACAAGATAGTGGAATAATATGTGCAACATGTATATGTAAATTACACACTAATAAAATAAAATGAATTTTTTTTGACATCCAACATATAATAATAATTAAACTATTATATATTTATTTTAATCTTAGCTCTTTTAAAAATGACTGTAATTTCCCCACCCATACACTCACAAAGATGAGACAATTAATCCACTAATAACATCGTTAATAAAAGCATCATGCAACGACCAGTCTAGCATGTCTTTAATCAAACCACTCATGACACATATATTCATAATCATGACACAAAGTAGTTAGAATAATTTAACAAATATATAACACTTATCTTTCAACCAAAGATAGTGTAAGGAACTTGCTACTTATGAATGATGTCCCACCCAACTATAAAAATTCAAGGCCTATGTCACCTAAGACAAGTCATTAGGGATAGTTATTAAGGTTTAAATTATGGTCTGAGGCTTGACATAAGGGCCTTATGCCATAGCATTTTTCGTTGGGGCTCACGGGTCATTCGTAGAGCCCTAGGCTACTACACAAGTCATCGTGCATAGAAAAAATTTAACATGTGAGTGAGATATAATGGAAATTTTGAGTTTTGCAGTCACATGAGGGTAGGTTACAAGGTCATTAGGTCATGGTCCAAGGGGGTAGAGGGTTAGCATGTTATTGAAGTAGTGGTTAGGGTCATGTTCAATGTAACATAGTTAGAAATTGAAGCTTCCTTGAAGGTGTGTGAGTTTGGTTTGTGGGAATGGGTGGGTTATATGCATGGGTTAGATGTGTTAAGTTAGAGGGATGGATTAGGTTATTGTGTTGGAATAGTGACTATCACAATGTGCAAGTAAGAAGAAATACTACACATAGATTTACCACATGGGGAATAATTCCACATGTTGCATGACACCAAAAGAGAGTCCTAAAAGGTTAAGAGGCTAAACATGGAAATGATAGATACTTTCATTTATCCCAAGGGTATATTATCCAACAATGTTAATGTAAAATAATCATAAGCTCAATAAGTAACAACAAAGAATCTGAGACATTAAAGGTTAAATTATGGTTTAGGTGCATGGGTTGGTTGTGTTGATTAGTATCAATTTACACCATCTAGGGATTGATTATTGTTAGGTTAATTTCATGCCAATATCTTATCAATAGACCTTCTAAACAGTAGATACATTGAGGGGGATGGAATTCAAAACCTCTTGCCTTCAACTAATTACATAACAAAGCACAATAATGCATCGTCTCTTGAAGTTTCAAATAACATATATAATCCTTCTTATGAGGATATGAGGAAATAATTTGTGTGGGTTTACATGAAATTAAAATCAACATCAAAATATTTGATAATCTATAAATTGGGTCTAGGGTGAAAGTCTCCAAGATAATGTAATAGTATCCTCCCTCACTCTTGTTGGTCATTGGGTGTTAGTAGTATACACAAATTTATGGGTTGGGGTTATGGATTAGGTTTTTATGGGGTTATAGATGTTAGTTGAACGTTAGTTGCTAGGCCATGTCAAGTGTGTGTGTTAGGAGTGTCGGTTAGGTGTTCGACTATTTATTATTCATGATTAATATTTATTATACACTATTTATTATTTATACACACACACACACACACACACAAAATGATCCACATAGGAGGAGGGAGAGGTCAAGAAAGCACCCCTCTCTCATGATTCCATGGCCCAAAAAATGTTTTATTCAACGATCTATAGAATTAGGGTTTTACTCAATAAGGGACAATGCAAATTTTTCACTCGAGAGTCAATTTTTTAAAACTCTCGATCCAATGATTATGGATAGTGTGCCCACATCAACCTTGCCCAAACAAACTTGTAGGATCTTTTGGCACTCAAATATACTTCTCAATTTGAATTTTGTTCCCCGTGACCAAATTTTCCATATGTTTTGTCTCCCCTCACTGCTCACCATGAGAAATTGGTGGATGACATTTGTGATGGGAATGTTGGAAGATGTTCCATGAAATTTCAAGAGAGTTTCGAAAAGCATTCCATAGATGTTAATGATGAATGAAGACAATGAGAGTGCATGATGAACATTGATGCAAACATGTATGATCTCAAATATTATGTGGGGACATCATGTATCCTTGAGTCTTGAAACCCTCAGATATCTTCAAGGTAGGTGTGTAGTCTAACCATGTCAAATTTCAATGAATACAGGAACAATTTGAAGAAATTTCAACGTTGGCCCCATTCACTGCTCATCGTGTGACATTGTTGGATGACATTGGTGCTTGGCATGTTGGAAGAGGTTCCATGAAATTTCAAGAGAGTTCTGAAAAATCCCTGACTCTCCTAACCCCTAATACATTGGCCCTTAAATCCTTAATCCCTAATTAACCCTTAATCCCTCAACCTTAGTTAATCACTAATCCCTTAACACAAAATCCATAAATCCCCTGACCCCTA
The DNA here is from genome assembly GCA_032191745.1 of Picea mariana. Taxonomy (NCBI): domain Eukaryota; kingdom Viridiplantae; phylum Streptophyta; class Pinopsida; order Pinales; family Pinaceae; genus Picea; species Picea mariana. The sequence continues at coordinate 102,787 of JASDQU010436699.1, forward strand.
AGCCATCGACCCTTAAACACTTAACACTAATCCGTAATCCATTAATCCATAAAACCGTATGCCCTAAGAACTTAAACATTAATCCCCTAGCCCATAATCCCTAAGCCATTAAACATTAAACTACCTAACTCGTAAGCACCAAATCCCTTAGCTCTTGACCCTTAATCCCATAAACCCTAACCCTTAATCAATTGACCCTTAATCCATGTACCCTAAATCCCCAAATCCCATAATCCTCAAAGCCCCTATCCACTTAGCCCCCAACACCTCAATTAATTAACTATTTAGGCTAAGCTGGCTACATCCAGTGCTAAAAGGGGTGTTATTTTTGGCACTAAAGGGGGTGCTATTTTCGAAGCTAAATGGGGCACAATTTTTCGGTGCTAAATTAGGCACATTTTTCAGTGATATTAGCGACTAAATTTTGTGGTTGGCGCAAAAAACACCATAAATAGCTCCATCCTGATAAATAACACTGAAGTTTTCAAAAAATTGAATAAAAATGCACCAAAACCAACTTTGGAAGGAAATAAGGGAGAAAAAATGGGAGCAAATCACAAGGATTTTTTGTAGTGCACGTGGCACACATATCATGGCTCCATGTCAACCGAGGTGATATCATCATACTAGGTCACTCAAGGATTATAGCCTCCAAGGATGTCTAGCTTCTCCTACCAGCAAAAATGCTTGAAGTGTCGAAGGTCAAATTCATGAAATAATGTTGGTCGTTGATCTAAGATCCTCTAAAATATTTCTCGATCGTAAATTAACTACAGTGGAAGGATAGCATAAGGATTAATAATTAACCAACAACAACCAGTCTCCTACACTTTATGACCACTTCGGTAGGTCAAACTCTAGGAGTAAAAGAGCTTGAATCGAGTAGAAATCATGAAGGCCAAAGTACTATAGGATTTGGTTCCAACACTGATGATTTGACGAGGTAAAGGAATCGATAAGAAGCGCAAAGGGCCTAGAAGTAAACAAGTATGCAAACATTTAAATAAAGGTCATATGTATAAGAATAAGGATGGAAAAATAAAAGTGTTAAAGGATCTATGCTTAGAATGGATAAGCATGCGGTTTCAAGCCCATGGTCACAAGGAAAGTGGATTGAAGGAAGCACCTTTGTAGAATTAGATTTCTGTAACAATTCAAAGGGCCTGTAGGGTAAATAAAAAAATATTGACACTAAACCAATCCATTATCTCTACAAAATTGTTTTCACATGAAAGGATAAATAACTTACAAAGGAATTGAAGTCTTTAAAGTTAAAATCAAACCATTAAATGACAACATTATCGTTAAAATTATATGAATAGGTGAAACATTTCATTGCCAAAAGACACAGTGGTTCAAACTTATACCTATTGAAATACTATATAAACCCTAAATTGTGGTGAAAATAAAGTGTCTTTGTGGTATACATCAAAATATCATAAGCAGGTGCAGAGTCCAAGGAAGAAAAATGAAAACATTTATGAAGTAAGGGTGGAAGGGAGGAGAAAGGAAGGATTAGTATCATTTTCCAATTAAAGTGTAAAAATATGGAGTTGGTTCTTCCTAGGGTTGGTGCCCTAAAACAAGGGAGTTGTTTCTTCCTAGGGTTGGTTACCTAAAGAAATGGAGTTGGTTCTTCCTAGGGTTTGTACCCTGAATAAGGGGTTGTTGTCTCCTAGAGTTGGTGCTCTAAATCAATCTTCATATAAAATTTGTAATTTGTAATTTAAGTTTATATTTATTGATGTTACCTCTGAAGTTTATTGGTTATCAATAAAGTTAATAAATAAATAATTCAATATTTTGAAAATTTATTAATACTAATTCACCCCCTCCCCCTCTCAGTATTAAACCATATTTCAACAATTGGTATCAGAGCAGGTGCCTTCAACACAATCTAATAACTGGAAGGTAGATTCTACATAATCCAATGAATCAACAAGAGGGAATATTCTCCACTAGAGTACCTTTGTTCAAAGGGAATGATTATGCATTTTGGAGTGTGAGGATGAAAATCTACATGATGTCCCTCAGTTTTGATATCTCACAATATATAAAATATGGGTACACTGCACTTGCTACTCCTCCCATAGACACAGCTGGAAAGAAGATTTGCAATTACAATGAAAGAGCAACCAATGCCATCCTAGGAAAATTATTCAATCCTATATTTGTGAAAGTAATGCATTGTAAGTTAGATTTTTTTTTTTGGACAAACTAAAGGTTATATATGAAGGAGATACCAAGGTCAAACGGGCCAAATTACAAACCTACAGAACACAATTTGAAAATTTGAAAATGAAAGAAGAAGAGAACACAACAAGATATCTTCAAAGATTATATGAAGTGGTAAACTCAATCAAAGCATTAAGAGAATAAGTCAAAGATCAACCCATTGTCCAAAATATCTTGAGATCACTACCCATGAGGTATGATGCCAATATTTCTACTCTTGAAGAAAGACCATACCATGATAAGCTCATGGTGGATGAACTACATGGGATCCTCACAACATATGATATGATAATAGGGAAAGAGAGACCAAAAAAATGAGAAAGAACCTCCAAAGAATCAAAAGAAAAGAAGAAATAGGAGCAGGTGTCTAGTGAGATCAGTCAGACATATTAGATGTAGAAGAGGCCAACTTTATAAAGAAAATCTAGAAAGGATTAGGAAAATATGAAGGGAATTTACCCTTCAAATGTTTCAATAATGGCAGAACTGAACACTTTGATAACAAATGTATCTATCCCAAGAAAGAGGATAGTGATGATGAAGAATCCTACAACCAGAAATACCAAAAAAGGGATAAATACCAATACAAGAATAAATTTGATAAGAAAAAGAAAAACTTCTACTCCAAAGAAGACATTAGTTCTTCAGACATGAGTGAAGATGACAGAGAGCTTGTATTTCTGGGAATGAAGAATAATGATGTTGATAATAATGAGAAAATTCTGAAGATGAAGGAGAATTAAAACTCAAAGAAGAATTCATCAGTGCACTTGAAGAACTGAGGAAATGCAAAAGGAGGAATAAATCATTAAGAGAGCAACTGTCAGAATATGAAGAAGCACAAAAGTCAAAAGAAAGAGAAGTGTCAAACACCATCAAATAAATAGAAAAAGACATCAATAAATTGAAGACTCAACTCTAGGAATCCAAAATAGTTGAAGCATTCATTTTGAAACAACTCAATGATAAGGAACAAGACTGTGAAAAGCTAGAGGCTGAAATTGTCCTACTAAAAAGAGAGATTAAAAAAAAAAAGCAATCAAGATTTGAAAAGAGTTCAAAATTTTTGAATGATATTCTTAATATACAAAGATCACCAAATGATAGAACATGATTGGGATATGATAAAAAATCAACCTCTACTGCACAGAAAATTGATAAAATATCAATCAACTATGCAAATTCTCTTAGAAGTCCCTTAAAAAGAGAAGATAACAAGATGAAAATGACACCATTAAACATTGTTGTTAATAAGAAAGCTCCTCCACCAAAAGGTAAAAGAAATACAATGATCAAAAGGACGCATCCTAATAGATATTGGCATATAGTCTTTGGATATTTTTATTTATGCAACAACTTTGGACACAAAGCAGTACACTGTAAATCCTATAGAAAAGAAAAACCAAACAACGTCTAAAGATATAAGAACAACAATAATGATGTAGAGAAAATAAATTAAAATTCATTCTCTCCTTTACAAGAGTACAATGTTGAATGCCACAAATGAAACAACTATGGCCTTAAAGCAAGTGAATGTAATCCTTGAAAACAAGCAACCCTAACAATCAGGATAATAAGATATGGAGAAAATCTAAAGTACAAAAAAAAAAGATGATAAAGATATTACACCTGAAATTGATGAAGCCGAGAATAGAAGAATGATGGGTGAACTATATAATAAGTAATGTGAAATTCAAAGTTTTCCATATAAAGTGGATCAAGTTCAAGAAAGGATAATTCCTAAAAGAGAATATGACACAAGTTTAGTTCTTGATGATGTCTTGCAAATCAATAGTCCATTAGATAATAAAAGAAAAATGAAAAGAGAAAATTATGAAGAAAAGGATAAAGAAGCTTATGTTGCACAAAACAGTGATGATGATGATCAATCTTCAATAGTATACCGATCAAAATAATTGAGTGATGATGACCTTGGAAGTCTTCTAATGCTATTTTGATGATCTACTATACTCCCCCTCAACAGAAAATATGAACAAAAGGAAAAGAATGGATTGAAGGATTGACTACAATCTCAGTAGCAAGATATGATTAAGAAAATATCTATGATAATGTGGGTACCTAACCATATCACTAGTTGATACAAAAAAAATTAAGAGGCTTTTTTGGGTTACAAATGAGTGAATAAGTTGACTAACATCATGAATAAATTAGGAATAGTCTCGAAGGAAATGAAGATAGTTACTGAGGAAACAATACATCATTAGATGAAAGGTCCAGTTTCTCTTGAAAAGTCTTGATTAGTAGTCAAAGGGGGAGAATTGTTGATAGGGGGAGTTGTAGAATACAAGAGGGATTTTTTCTTCTAAATTGATGTTCATGATGGAGAAATAAACAATAAAAAAAAAATCCAAGTAAAAAGAGCATAATCTCCATTTAAAATTAATTAGAAAAGAAGCACTTAGACAAGGGGAGTATGAATTCAAGGAAACTATATGATCAAGGGGAGTGAAGAAACAACCCCTTCTATTATTGATATCAAAGGGGGAGAGATAAAGATAAAAAAAAAGTCATCTGAAAGGACTCAAATAATACAAAATACACAGGAGAAGGAGCAGTAAAAATTTCACTCTTTGTCATTGATGTCAAAGGGGGAGAAAAGCAGTAAAACAAATTCAATTCCCAAATTTGAAGATGATATGAGTGATAGGGGGAGAAAATGTACAAACTCATTTGTTTTACAAATATGTTTCCCTCAATGCCAAATGGGAAGATTGTTGGCATTATTGATTGTTTATTGCAATTGATGGCGACATGAATCAAACATGGACAATAATCAAACATGGATAGTCATATGCTTATGAGATTCATGACAAGGAAGGAACAGAGGAGTCCCTTAGATCACCAGATCATGAATAAGATCTCTCAGGTGGATCAATGCAGAAAAAATCAAGAGAGATAGCCTTGTGATTGGATAGAGACAATTCATAAAGGAGCACACTAACACAAATCTTAGGAGATAAAGCATGTTTGAGTGAAGCAGAAATAGAAGTTATGAAATTGAGGAAATCCACACAAAGGATTGAGGAGTAATCATGACTGTTCATTTGATTTGTGAAAACTGGCAGACGATTCAAACGAAGAACAATGGTGATCATTGGATCAAAATAAGATCATGATCAAGTGGTAAAGAATGAATAACAATGTTGATCGTTGGATCAAAATGAAATCATGATTATATGAGTCATATCTCTTTACATGAGTCTGCTAAGAAAGGAAAAAATGACTAAGTATCATATTTTGTCGATATCAGTTAAAAATTTCTAAGTATGGTTCATGTTGGAGGCTACGAAAGTTGGGCGTGCATTTTGATGACACCAAAGAAGACATGTGAGTCTGCAAGTCCGAGAGTCCGTGAAACCATCACATAAAATAATTCTAATTATAGGTTCATATTGGAGGATACAAAGTTGGGTGTGCATTTTTATGAAACCCGAAAAGACATGTGAGTACACAAGTCTGAGACTCCACAAACCCGTCACATAAAAGAATTCGAATTATAGGTTCATCTTGGAGGTTGCAGAAGTTTTGGGGTGTATTTTAATGATACCATAGGAGATATGTGATTCGGCGAGTCTGAGAGTCTGCGAACTCGTCATACAAAATAATTCTAAGTAAACTTCCATGTTTGAAATGAATGAGAACCTTCCACTCAACATTTGATTAAATCAAAATCATAGATCTATCTAATGCACCTAGTTAAACCAAGGTCATCCACTCAACACTTGATTATATATGAATTGTTGATCTAATTAAAACACCAAGATAAGCAATAAAAAGGAATGCATGTGAGTCTCAAAGTCCCGGAGTGCTAAAGCCCAGAAATCCCATCAACTGTTAGATAGAAGGAATAATTCGGAAGAAATGTGAGTTGTTATATCAAGAAGGCATGATCAAGGAGGGAGACATCTGGCAGAAGAAGACACGTGGCCCAATCAACCAATGACAAATGTCAATATCCATTTGGAACATAAGGTCTGTGAAATTTACGAATCGTGGTGACACATGGAACACATATCATGTGTCCACGTTAGCCTAGGTGACATCAGCATACCACATCACTCAGGGATTACGACCTCCAGGGATGTCCAGCTTCTCCTGCCAGTAAAAATTCCCAAAGTTTTGAAGGCCAAAGTTGTGAAATAATGTTGGTCGTTGATCTAAGATCCTCTGAAATATTTCTTGACCATCCAATTAAGTATAGTGGAAGGATAGCGTAAGTAGTACTAATCAACTGGAAACAACTGATTTACTACACTTTATGACCACTTCGGAAGGTCAAACTACATGAGTAAAAGAGTTTGAATCAGCCAGAAATACGGATGGTCGAAGTACTGAAGGACTTGGTTCCAGCACCGGTCATGTGACAAGGTAAAGAAGTTGATAAGGAGCGCAAACGAAATAGAAGTAAATAACTCTACGTACATTTGAATAAAGGTATAATGTAGAATAATAAGGACATAAAGAGAAAAGTGCTAAAGGAACTGCGCTTAGAATGGATAAGCATGTGGTTTTGAGCCCACAATCATAAGGAAAGTGGATTGAAGTAAGTGCCTTTGCAGAATTATATTTTTGTAAGAATTCAAAGGGAATGTAGGGTAAATCGAAAAATATTGACACTAAACCATTCCATTACTACTACAAAATTGTTTGCACATGAAAGGATAAATAAGTTACAAAGGAATTGATTTCTTTAAAGTTAAAATCAAACTATTAAATGACAACATTATTGTTAATATTAAATGAAGAGGTGCAATGGTTCATTGTCAAAAGACACAATGGTTCAAACTTATACCTATTGAAATACTATACAAACCAAAAATTGTGGTGAAAATAAAGTGTCTTTGTGGTCTACATCAAAAGATCAGAAGCAAGTGCAGAGTCCAAGGAAGAAAGACGAAAATACTTATGAAGTGAGGGTGGAAGGGAGGAGTAAGGAAGGATTAATATCCTTTTTCCAATTAAAGTGTAAAAACAGGGAGTTGGTGCTTCCTAGGGTTGGTGCCCTAAAGAAAGGGAGTTGGTGCTTCCTAGGGTTGGTGCCCTAAAGAAAGGGATTTGGTGCTTCCTAGGGTTGGTGCTCTAAATCAATCTTCATACAAGTCTTGTAATTTGTAGTTTAAGTTTATATTTATTGATGTTATTTATGAAGTTTCTTATTGATCAATAAAGTTAATAAATAAATAATTAAATATTGTGAAAAGTTATTAATATTGATTCACCCCCCTCTCAGTATTAAACCATATTTCAACAATTGGTATCAGAGAAGGTGCCTTCAACATAGTCTAATAATTGGAAGGTAGATTCTACATAATCCAATGGATCAACAAGAGAGAATGTCCTTCACTAGAGCACCTTTGTTAAAAGGGAATGATTATGCATTTTCAAGTGTGAGGATGAAAAGATACATAATTTCCCCCAGTTTTGAGATCTCGCAATATGTAGAAGATGAGTAAAATTCACCTACTACTCCTCCCACAAACACAAATAGAAATAAGCTTTGCAATGAAAATGCAAGAGAAGTCAATGCCATCCTAGGAGGATTAGTCAATCCTATATTTCAGAAAGTAATGCATTGTAAGTGAGAAAAACAAATCTAGGAAAAACTAAAGTTCATATATGAAGGAGATACCAAGGTCAAACAGGTCAAATTACAAACCTATAGAAAACAATTTTAAAATTTTAAAATGAACGAAAAAAAGAAAATAGAAGAATATCTTCAGAGAGTATTTGAAGTGGTAAACTCAATCAAAGCATTAGGATAAAAAATAAAATATCAATCCATTGTCCAAAATATCTTGAGATCACTACCCATGAGGTGTGATTCCAATCTTTCTACTCTTGAAGGCATACCAAACCTTCATAGGCTCATAGTGGATGAACTAAATGGGATCGTCACAACATATGAGATGAGAACAAGGAAACAAAGACCAAAAAAAGGATAAACAACCTCCAAAGCATCAAAACAAAAGAAGAAACAAGAGTATGTGTCTAATGAATATTAGTTAGGCATATCAAATGTAGAAGACGCCAACTTTATAAAGAAACTCCAGAAAGGATTAGGAAAATATAAAGGAAGGTTACCCTTTAAATGTTTCAACTATGGAAGAAGTGGACACTTTGATAAAAAAATGTCCCTATCCCAAGAAAGAGGATAGTGATGATGAAGAAGCCTACAAATAGAAAGACCAAAAAACGGATAAAGAACAATACAAGAATAAATTTTATAAGAAAAAGAAAAACTTCTACTCTAGAGAAGACATTAGTTCTTTAGACATGAGTGAAGATGATGGAGAGCTTCTATTTATGGAAATGGAAAATAATGATGTTGATAATAATGAATCAAATTCTGAAGATGAAGGATAAGTAACATCAAAGAATAATTTATCAGTGCACCTAAATAACTAAGGAAGTATAAAAGGAAGAATAAATCATTAAGAGAACAACTATTAGAATATGAAGAAACACAGAAGTCAAAAGAAAGAGAAGTGTCAAAAACCATCAAAGCAATAGGGAAAGTCATCAATAAATTGAATACTCAAATCCAGGAAGCCAAAATAATTGAAGAATTCAATTTGAAACAACTCAATGATAGGGATCAAGACTGTGAAAAGCTAGAGGCTAAAATTGTCCTACTAAAAAGGGAAATTGAAAAAGAAAAGAAGCAATCAAGATTTGAAAGAAGTTGAAATATTTTGAATGATATTCTTAACAACCAAAGATCACTAAATGATAGAACGAGATTGGGATATGATAAAAAATAACCTATACTACACAGAAAATTGATAAAAGGTCAATTAGCTATGCAGATGCTCTTAGAAATTCCTTAAAAAGAGAAGATAACAATATGAAAATGGCACCATTAAAGACTATTACTAATAAGCAATCTCCTCCTCCAAAAGGTAAAGGAAATACAGTGATCAGAAGGACTCTTCCTAATAAATATCAACATATCTTCTTTGGATATTTCTATTCATGCAACAACTTTGGACACAAAGCACTACACTGTAAAGCCTATAGAAAATACAAACCAAACAATGTCCAAAATATATAAGAACAACAAGAATGATGTAGAAAAAAATAATTATAATTCATTCTCTCCTTTACAATAGTACAATGTTGAATTCCACAAATGAAACAACTATGGCCATAAATCAAGTGAATGTATATTACCATTGCAATCCTTGAAAACAAGCAACCCTAACAATAATGATAAGAATAATGATAGGAATATATGGAGAACAATTGAAGTACAAAACAATAAAGACGATAAAGATATTACACCTGAAATTGATAAAGTTGAGAATAGAAGAATGATGGGTGAAGCTTCTAATAAGGAATGTGAAAATCATAGTTTTTCATATAAAGTGGATCAAGCTCAAGAAAGGAGAATTACTAAAAGAGAATATGACACAAGTGTATTTCTTGATGATGTCCTGCAAATCAATATTCCATTAGCTAATAAAAGAAAAATGTAAAGAGAAAATTATGAAGAAATAGATTAAGAAACTTATGTTGCAAAAAACAATGATGATGATGATGAATCTTCAATATCATACCAATCAGAAGAATTGAGCGATGATGATATTGGAAATCTTCCAATGCTATTTTTATGATCTACTAAATTCCCCCTCAATAGAAAATATGAACAAAAGGAAAAGAATGGATTGAAGGATTGGCTACAATATCAGTAGAAAGATATGATTAAGAAAATGTCTATGATAATGTGGGAACTGAGCCATATCACTAGTTGATACAACAAAAATCAAGAGGCCTTTTTGGGTTAAAAATGAGTGAATAATTAATTTATTAGCATCATGAAGAAATTAGGAGCATTCTCGAAGGAAATGAAGATAGTTATTGAGGAAGCAGTACAACAACACATGAAAGGTCCAATTTGTCTTGAAAAGTATTGATTAGTAGTCAAAGGGGAAGAATTGTTGACAGTGGGGAGTTGCAACATACAATAGAGAAGTTTCCTTCNAAAAAATCCAAAAAAAAAAAAAAAACAACAAGCATAATCTCCATTTCAAATTCATCAGAAAATAAGCACTTGGACAAGGGGAGTATAACTTCAGGGGGAGTATAACCTCGGGGGGAGTGAAGAAACAACCCATTCTATTATTGTTGTCAAAGGGGGAGAGATAAACAACAAAACAAGTTATCTCAAAGGAATCAAATAATAAAAAATACACATTCACAGGAGCAGTAAGAATTTCACTCTTTGTCATTAATGTCAAAGGGGTAGAAAAGCAATAAAAAAAATTCAATTCCCAAATTTGAAGATGAGATCGGTGATAGGGGGAAAAAAGGTACAAACTCATTTATTTTATAGATATGTTTCCCTCAATTCCAAAGGGGTAGATTGTTGGCATTATTGATTTTGCATTGTCATTGATGGAAACATGAATCAAACATGGATAGTCATATGATGATGAGGTTGATGACAAGGAAAAAGCAGAGAGTTCCTCATATTACCAGATCATGAATAAGATCTCTTAGGTGCATTTATGCATAAAAACTCAAGAGAGATATCCTTGTTATTGGATAGAGACAGTCCATAAAGGAGCACACTAACACAAAGCTTAGGAGAGAAGGCACGTTCGAGTGAAGTAGAAAAAAAATTTCTCCAATTGAGGAAATCTGTGCAAAGGATTGAGGAGTAATCATGACCATTTGTTTTATTTGAGAAAACCCACAAACTATTCGAATGAAGAACAATGTTGATCGTTGGATAAAAATAAGATCAAGATCGAATAGTAAGGAACGGAGAACAATCTTGATCATTGGATCAAATTGAAATCATGACCAGACGACGAGGATCTCTTTCTGCGAGTCTGTTGAGAAACAAAAAAATGGCTAAGTATCATATTCTATCGATATCACTTCAAAATTTCAAAGTATGGTTCATCTTGGAGTATGTGGAAGTTGGGTGTGAATTTTGATGACACCTGAGAAGACATGTGAGTTCGCAAGTCTGAGAGTCTACGAACCCGTCACATAAAATAATTATAAGTATAGGTTCATCTTGGAGGTTGCAGAAGTTGGGTGTGCATTCTGATGAGACCCGAAAAGACATGTGATTTTGTAACTCTGAGAGTCCATGAACCCGTCACATAAAATAACTCAAAATTTAGGTTCATATTGGAGGATGTGGAAGTTTGGGGGTGCATTTTGATGACACCATAGAAGATATGTGAGTCTGTGAGTCTAAGAGTCTACGAACCCGTCATACAAAATAATTCTAAGTAAAATTCCATGTTTGAAATGAAAGAGAACTGTCCACTCAACTGTTGATTAAATCAAAATCGTAGATCTATCTAAAGCACCTAGAAAAACCAAGTTTGTCCACTCAACACTTGATTATATCTGAATGGTTGATCTAATTAAAACACCAAAATAAGTAATAAAAATTAAGGCATGTGAGTCATGGAGTCCCGGAGTGGTGAAGCCCTGAAAAACCATCAACTGTTAGATCAAAGGAATAATTAGTAAGGAATGTGAGCCATTAGATCAAGAAACCATGATCCAGGAGGGAGACATGTGGTCAAATATAACATGTGTCCCAATCAACCAGTGACAATTATCAAGGCCCATTTGGCACATAAGGTCTGTGAAATTCACGAATTAGGGTGACACATGGCACACATATCATGGGTCCACATGAACCTAGGTGACATTAGCATACCATGCCACTCAAGGATTATGTCCTCTAGGGATGTAAAAATTCTTCTACCAACAAAAATGCATGAACTGACGAAGGTTGAAGTTGTGAAATAACATTGGTTGTTGATATAAGATCCTCTGAAATCTTTCTTGACCGTCTAATTGAGTACAATGGAAGGATAACGTAAGGATTACTAATAAACCAAAAACATATGTTCGCCTACACTTTATGACCACTTTGGCAGGTCAAACTCCGGGAGTAAAAGAGTTTGAATTAGCCAGAAATACTAAAGGCTGAAGTAATGAAGGACTTGGTTCCAGCACTGGTCATGTGACAAGGTAAAAGAGTTGATAAGGAGCACAAAAGGCCTAGAAGTAAATAAGTCTGTGGACATTTGAATAAAGGTCTTATGTAGAAGAATAAGGATGAAAAGATAAAACTACTAAAAGACATGTGCTTAGAATGGACAAGCATGTGGTTTCGAGCCCACGGTCACAAGGAAACTGGATTGAAGGAAGCGCCTTTGTAGAATTAGATTTATGTAACAATTCAAACGGTCTTTAGGTTGAATAAAAAAATATTGACACTAAACCATTCCATTACTGCTACAAAAAAAATTTCACATGAAAGGATAAATAACTTAGAAAGGAATTGAAGTCTTTAAAGTTAAAATCAAACTATTAAATGACAACATTATTGTTAAAATTAAATGAAGAGGTGTAATGGTTCATTGTCAAAAGACACAATGGTTCAAACTTATACCTATTGAAATACTATATAAACCATAAATTTTGGTGAAAATAAAGTGTCTATATGGTGTACATCAAAATATCAGAAGCAAGTGCATAGTCCAAGGGAAAAAAATGAAAAATACTTATGAAATGAGGGTGGAAGGGAGGAGCAAGGAAGGGCTTTGTCAATTAAAGTGTAAAAACAGAGAGTTGGTGCTTCCTAAGCTTGGTTCCCTAAAACAAGGGAGTTGGTGCTTCCTAGGGTTGGTTCCCTAAAGAAAGGAAGTTGGTGCTTCCTAGGGTCGGTGCCCTAAACAAGGGGATTGTTGTCTCCTAGAGTTGGTGCTCTAAATCAATCTTCATATAAAACTTGTAATTTATAATTTAAGTTTATATTTATTGATGTTATTTATGAATTTTATTGTTGATAAATAAAGTTAATAAATAATTAAATAAATATTGTGAAAAATTATTAATATTGATTCACCCACCCTCTCAGTATTAAACCATATTTCAACAAGGGGAGGCAAGGAGAGCCTCCTCTTCCTTGGATATTGTTCGCAATGATCTCATGGGTCCATTCCCACATCCATCCATTAGCAAAGAAAGATATTTACTCACATTTATTGATGATTACTCCCGCTATACTTGGGTTTATTTTTTCAATAAAAAGTCTGAAGTTTTTTAGCATCTCAAAGACTTCAAAGCTCTAGTAGAGACATTGACTGGGAAGAAGGTCAAGATAATCCATATAGAAAATGGTGGGAGTATATCAATAGAGATGTTTAGAATATTTTTCATGATGTTGGTATCCAGTTGCAACATACAGTTTCATACACTCCACAATAGAATGGAGTTGTTGAAAGGAAGAACAAATCTTTCATGGAGATGACTAGTTGCATGTTGCATGTGAGGTCTCTTCCTTCAAAGCTTTGGGCTGAGGAACTTAAATATGTTTCTTACATATAAAAAATATCTCCTCATAGATATGTTGAGTACATGACACCTTTTGAGGCTTGTACATGTGACAAACCATATGTCAGACACTTTCACATCTTTGGATCTCATGCATGGGCCCATATTCCTTTTGAAAAGAGGAAAGCATTAGATCCACATAGCACACCTTGCATCTTTGTGGGATATCCAAATGATGTGAAGGGTTACAATTTGATTGATACCTCTACAGAATGAATCATCATTGAGCGTAGTGTTTAGTTTGAGGAGAGTCAATTGCATGCACCACTAGTGGAACATGAAGATACTTTTGTGCTTCCATCAGTTCCAGACATCAAAGATGATCATTCCATAAACTCAGATGCTACATATTCAAACTCCGATTCAGAGGATTTTTTACATGGATTTGAGTAGGTATTACAACCAAATGAGGATCCAACACCAGAGCTTCAGCAGATTCCCAAGTGGGTATAGTCCACACTTCAGATAGTAGGTGACCTTACAAGGGATCCATTGGATTCGAGGAGGATTCTATCTCAGCTTGAGGAGCATTATCATGTACTTTGACATTATGAACCAACGTTTCCCGTGCATTTCTATATGGTTCAATCTTTCTATCCACAAACCTACAGTGAGGTTGTGGTAAATCCATTATGGGAAGAAACCATGCAGGAGGAGTATGACTCACTTCTAGAGAATCAAACTTGGGATATGGTTTCGTTTCCACCAGGGAGGAAAATTTTCAGATGCAAATGGGTCTATAGGAAAAAGAGAGAAATAGATGGCTAGGTTGGTAGGTACAAGAAAATATTAGTTGTAAAAGGATTTCAGCAGATCCATGGGATATATTATGATGAGAACATTGCTCCTGTAGCAAAGATGGACTCCATTCACTTGGCTCTAGCCATTGTAGTAGCCAAAGGATGGGAAGTTCACTAGATGGATGTGAAGAATGTTTTTTTTCACAGTGACCTTTCAGAGGAGATATACATGGATCAACCACCAGGGTTCATTCATAACTCATATTTAGTATGAATACTGAAGACGTCACTCTATGGATTCAAACATGCACCTAAAGCATGGTATGACAATATGGTTTCTTATTGATGCAGACCCCCTTCCCTCCTGGGGCTGTGTGACCTCCCGGTCTTTGGATATTTCCTTCTTCTGAGTTGGATCGACTCTTCGAGCTCCTAATAGAACCCAAAACAAATCTGCACACATCCCCTTTTCCTCTTTAGGTGCAGGTCCTGTGAATACATGCACCCTTTGTCTGAACACTCTGGCGCTCTTCAATTTTTGGGCGCTAGCTCCTTTATACTAGCCCCTTCCTTCAATATGTACCTGGGATATAACCTTACGAAACTATGCGATTTTGGGTGTGGGAAAGAGTGGTTTAGACCAACCCTCTTTTCTCCCCGCAATTCACCTCCAGCTGCGACGTATCGCTTCGTCGAAACAGTGATTGAAATTGTGGCCCTCTCAAGAAATGTTATCTTCCGAGCTTGTCCTAGCCCCGCAATTCTTCCCCACTTTCGATCTTCAACCTCTCGGCACTACTTCTCGATCAATGGTTGTTATCGAATCTTTACCTGTCTCTAGCCAACTATCCAATCAGTGACCTCTTCCCCCTTCATGCACAATCTCAGACCTTCGTGATCTATCACCACGCAAATACCCTATAAATCAACGATTGTCGTTGATTCTGAATTTCCAACCTTCAGGAGTTTTGACTCTTAAGCTTTTGATTCCTCTGCATGGAAATATTCCAGAGTGGAAGATTTGTTGCCACCTGTCTCCCTAAACCTACGACTAGCATTCCCTCTGTGAATCTAGCATTTGGGATCTTGATTCTCAAATTCTCACCTCTGTTGACCGGGTATCTCCCAGAGTGGAAGATATGTTGACACGTGTCTCCTCAGTCAATGGTTGTGCTCCTGCTTCGGGACTTTGGCCTCCTCAATCAGATCGATGGTCCTTCCTCTCCCTCCTCGATCAATGATCGATATATTCTCTGGGTCTTTCAAACTGTCCTTCCTTCGCTTTCCTCCAGAGTCCTAGATCTGGAGTCGCGTTTCCTTCTTCACATCGACGACTCTCTTCATTTCCTGGATTTCGGCCTTCGGTGTTCTCAAATCTCAACAACCACAAATCTCCGAAGTGAAAGCTTTCGAGGTGCTAGATCTTCTGAAACCTATACTCTCTTGATCCAAAGGTTGTTCAATGGCTTTCTAATGGAGTGAATCTCCATCCTCCATGTGTCCCTTCGCAGATCAACAATCCACATACTCCTTGTGGGATCAATGACCCTTAACCAGTTCGGCCTTCAGTGCTTCGAAACTTTTCGAAACTTCTTTCGATAAAAACCCCAGAGTGGAATCCTCTGAAGTCCACGATATGGTGAAACCTGTCCTCTTCCATATCAACGACTATTGTTTGTTTCAATTGTTTGGGCTTCGATGATGTCAAACCTTTATCCTTCGTGTTTTCCTAGAGTGACTTCGCCCATAATTCACAATCTCTCACCACGTGCTCTCCTGGATCTAACGGTCCAGCTTTTCTTCGGCTCTTTGGGCTTCAGCGATCTTAGTTCTCAACTAAAACCTCACTACAACTTACCCAGAGCTCGTGATCTATTGAAAAGTGTCCCTTTGTATATCGATGGCTCTCGGCTCTTCGACTCTTTGGGCTTTGGGTGTTTCAACCTTCTGTGCGCTTGTTCCTCTGGGAGCACCTTCACCCAAACTTAATGGATTTCTGCCACACATCCTCCCAAATGATGGACGGTCCCAAATGACTTCAGGACTTCAGGAACTTTGTGAGTCCACCCTCCTTCATGTGCACAAAGTGTTAAAGCTCTCGCACCTTCTCATGATCGGACGACGGTTGATCCTTTGCACTCATATGCAAAACTTGAGATTTTTTTCCTTCTCTATGCTTCCTTATGTCACTGGACGTTGATCTAACGGTCCAAAATCCTTTCCCACAACCAATCTAATGTTTTTTTCACTCCTCCTTCTGAGGTTCCACCTTCTCTCGACTTGGAATATTTTGAAAGTGTTCAAAGATTTTTTTGGCCTTTGAACTTTCTCCCGCGAACCCGACCTCTGGGTCTCACCTGCACATTTGAAAATGCTATCTCTCCTGATATTTTGGACTTGGCATAAGTCTGTCTCTTACACTCTCTTTTCGTTATCTCTTCTGAGATTTAGGATTTAGAATAAGTATGTCACCCATGCACTCCTTGTGTTATTCCTTCTGATCTTGATATCCCCGAAGATTTCGATCTCCCATGCACTCCTTTTGTTTCTGGGATTTCGTCAAACTTGGATCCAAAGGATTTATTGAAAATAAATACTTCTCGCCCTCCTGGCGTTCCCCTTGCTCGATACACATCTTGCATAGTTTCTTCCATAGAGTATTCAGTAACTCTATTCTTCCTAAACTCAACACAGAGTTCTTCTTGTGCACACTTGCACTCACTCGATGCCCACTTGGCAGAGCTCTACAGAGTTCTCAATAACTCTGCTTCTCTCTGAACTCGACAAAGAGTTCTTCCTATGAACTCCTTACACTTATGCTGATGAAGGTTCAATGGTATCCCTTCTGATCTTTCCTTGAGGTTAACTCACCTCTATCAACGCACTCCTTGCGGACTATGTGCACTCCTTGCACTCGAAAAATCTAAGACAAGAAACAATTGAAACTCATACAATACTTCACCAGTTCATACATTCAAACATTATTACATATAAAAGCATAACAATGAATACAAATACATAAACACACCATATGCAGGAAAAACTTCTTTTCTATTATCTCTATGTGTTTATACAAATGTTTACAAAAACTGGACTGCAACAAAGTCTCAGTTCTATCAAGCTTTATCTTAGAACTATTCTACCTCCTAAGTCTCCTAAGACTCTCTACCCAAGATCTCTCTCTCAAGTCTCCTAATTACAAAAGAGGGCTCTACGAGCTTATCCTCTTCACCGCCTTAGTGTTATCACTGTCTTAGTTATGGCACCATACTCCTATGACTCATTCCATAAATGAACGTCAAGATCTAAATACAATCTGGACCTGCTACAGGAAACCATTTATGGCAACCCTATCCACTACCTGTACAAAGGTATGGCCTAGCTCTTACATCCTTACAACATGAAAATTTGTATTGAATCATATTTCAAATTTTAAAAATGGGAGGATCGGTGCCTCTCCCTTTATCCATTGTGCGTCTGCGTGTTGGCATGCTAACACATTTGCTGAGTTGGAGTGATGCTCCTGCATCATACTCCACTGCTAGGAAAAGCATGAGCTCCTGCTCATGAGCACCTCTTCTCCAATGTTGAAATCTTCCTACATCCCAAACTCTTCCTTGGAGTTTTCTTCTTGCTCATCTACCTTGCTGCTGTTGCATCTTCTTTTTCTTCTTTCTGGTTACTATGGAAGGATCTCCTCTGCTCAGCTTCCCTTTGTTGACTACTTCTGCTGAATTCAACATCAGCTTCCTGATCAACTCTATCACCCTGTCCAGCTACTCCAGTGGTTGGTTCTCCTTATGCATTCTTCTCAGCTGCAACACTTTCTTATCAGTGGGTAGATCAACTTGATCCCCCTTGCGAATTTCCCCATCTCTTGTGGCCTTAACTTGTCGGATGTGAAATAATTGCACAATTACCATTCTCTCTAGGGTTTCCAATTCTTCATACAGATCAACAAAATCCATGTTGTTTGTTTCCTCTACTGCTACAGGCTCTAATGCTGCAGTCATCTCCGTTTCAGCTTCTTGGCTGAAAAATTTGGGTCATTCTTTTGAATTCTCCTCCCCTTCTGCTGGTGTAGACATCAGTGTCTGCTCCATTTCTTCCTCTTCTCCTTGGGTAGCTTCCGATATCTGCTCCTTCATCATGACAGACACTGTTGGTTGTCCTTCTTATGTTGTTGCATCTGTAACACATTCTCTGGCCTCGACTGGGTTGTTTAGTAGGAATATCCAAATTCCCCCAATGATCAGAATGCTCCTCTGATCCTCCTCTTGTATGGTGAGAGTGTTTAAATTATCATCATATTCATTCACATGGTCTGCAAATCCACATGAATCTTCATCTATCAGCATCGCTTGGTGACATGAACTCACTTCTTTGCTCCTGAGACTTTTGGACAGTCTCATTTCTTTCCCCCTGCCCACCTAGCAATTTGGGATTTTTCTTCTTCCCACCTGGTAGTCTATGAGATCAACTGATCCCATCTCATTTCCCACCTAGAAATTTGAACTCTCAACACTGCTCCTCTGGAAACATACGAGACCTCCGCCTGATCTATTTCCATTGCCCACCTGGCAACTTGAACTTCCAATTCTGCCCACCTAGCAGTATGAATTTCCACTTTTGTCCTCTTGACAGTCTATAAGATCCTCCAATGATCTCATTTCATTGCCCACCTAGAAATATGAAAATCCATCTCTGCTCTCCTGGTAGTTTATGAGATCTTTATTTGATCTCACCTCCTCCTCATCATTGAGGTTTCTGTCAATTTCCGGTTCACAGACGTAAACCACTTCTTCCTCTGTGTCACTGAGGTTTTTGACATACCTCAACCACCTCTTTAATAACTTTTGTTTTCCTATGGCAAGAAATATATTGACTGACCACTTCACCTTATTCTTCATGGGCCACCCATACACCCAATGCGCTTTAGCATCTAGATGCATTTTTAATGTCAGCTGCTCCATCCTTTCTTTTATCTCACTAAGCTTCACATCCATCTCTGGATTGCTCTTCTTCTTGCAGTCTTCTCTTCAACAATGCCCATGGCCTTCAGTAGCCATTTTCACCTTCTACATACCCTCATGGAAAGCCTATGGATCACTCTACACCCGAGAGCATCCCCATCTTCTCTTACATCTCACCTGGTTGTTTAATTTTTTGTTGATGTTGTATTCATGAAAAAACTTCCTTATAGAGCATTAGTACCCTGCTCCTTCACCTGATGTTTATAGGAAAATTCATGTTTGTGATACCACCTGATGTTATCAGGTCATATCCTTTCACCGTCTCTCCCTTTTCTTACTATCCGCAAACAAAATTGTGGCCTCCTCCTCTTTCTCTTTTGCCTGAAATCTACAGACGAAATTCAAGCTCTGTCTCATTTTGCCTAAAATATACAGACAAAAATATCAGCTTTGATACCACCTGATGCAGACCCCCTTCCCTCTCGGGGCTACGTGACCTCCCAGTCTCTAGATATTTCCTTCTTCTGAGTCAGATCGACTCTTCGGGCTCCTAATCGAACCCAAAACAAATCTACACAGGTCTCGTTTTCCTCTTTAGGCGCACTTCTTTTGAATACCCGCACTCTCTGTTTGCGCACTCTGGCGCTCTTCAATTTTTGGGCACTAGCTCCTTTACACTATCCCATTCCTTCAATATGTCCCTGGGCTATAACCTTGTGGAACTATGCGATTGAGGGCACAAGAAATAGTGGTTTAGACCAACCCTATTTTCGCCCCACAATTCACCTCCAGCTGCCACGTATCCCTTCGTCGAAAAAGTGGTTGAAATTGCGGCCCACTCAAGAAATATTATCTTCTGATCTTGTCTTGGCCCCTCAATTATTCCCCACCGTTGATATTCAAACTCTCGGCGCTACTTCTCAATCAACGACTATTATCGAATATTTACCTGTCTCTGGCCAACTGTCCAATCATCGACCTCTTATCGACGTGATCTTTCACCACGTAACTCCCTATTAGAAAAACAGGACCGTGGAGCAATAAAACAAAACAAATGCAGAAACAAAACACAAAAAATACATAATACAATAGAGACACAGATTTACGTGGTTCACCCAGTGTGGGCTACGTCCACCAGAGAAATTGCCAAGTCCTTCCTTTATTATTATCCAGCATATGAAGGGATACAACCTACAACAAACCCTCTGTAACTTCCTCTTCTTTCTCTCATAGTCTCCTATCTCAGAATACAATATTCGCCATCAACCATAGCTGCAATAAATTTCCCTCATAAAAGAGGGTTTCCTTCTAGGGAAAAAAACCCTAACATAATCTCTACCATTAGATCTACGACCTTATAATGAACGGTCCAGATTTACAATGAAATTACAATATACATTTACAAGGCAATTTTTCCTTCGGGGGCCCACTTGCCCCCAGACCCCCCAGCCAGGGGGATAGCCCCCCCGGACCCCGCAGTGGGGGTACCCCCCCTCTGCACTCCCCCGCGTGGAAGAGTGTACATACTTCTGGGGTGTAAATACTTCATGGTATATAAACACGGATGAAAGCAAGGACCTCTTAATCAGGAAGATAATCAGGCTCTACAACCAACAATCTCCCACTTGGAGACTGATCTCAACAACTTCACCGCTACTGTATATGATGGACTCTGAACCTTCTTGCACCTGGAAAATTTCTCATCTTCATCTTCATTCTTGAAGACCAACTGAAACTGAGCAGGAACTCAGTTTCTCCTTGGTTACTCCCTTTGTTAACATGTCTGAAGGATTCTGGCTAGTGTATCTTTTCCAACTTCAAATGTCCATCTTCCAAGGTGGATCGTATGAAGTGGTACCTCAACTGTATATGCTTAGTCTTCGAATGGAAAGTTGA
>JASDQU010436699.1:178276-188288 GCA_032191745.1 Picea mariana
GCAGTTCTATTTTGATGCATGATGACCATTCCTTCTACACAAGTTATTATGCCTTGGTACTCGAACATTTTTTTTACTTTTTGTATATCTATTTTTTATTTGTTTTTCTTCCTTTTCTTATTTTTCTTTCCTACTATGGTATGACTACTAAAATACATGTGTTCTGGTGTAGCCAAGATTACTTCATAGAATGTCGGCAGTCTTTATAGAGTTTTATCCGACTTCCATTCACCATTCCTTCCAAGACTTCTCCATTCAAGATTTCCAACCGCACAACACCTGTCTATGTTACTTGTTGAATCACATATGGTCCTAACTAGTGCATTCTAAACTTTCTTGGATGCTACATAACTTTGTTGTCATAGAGTAGTACCGGATCTCCTACTTGAAACTTCTTCTATTTAATGTGTCGATCATGCTAAGCCTTCTCTCTTACTTTCTGAACTTGCTAATGAAATCCTGCGACAAACCGATCCTCCTCAAGTTGTACTAGTTGTGCTAGTCTTTCCTCTATTGCACTAGTGTCTGATAGCCACATGATTTCTGCAATGCGCAGGCTAGGTAAAATAAAATCCATTGGCATTACTGCTTCTTTCCCATAGACCAACCTGAAAGGTGTCTGTCTTGTCAAATTGCTACTTGTAGTCCTATAAGCCTGTAATACTACAAGAACTCTTAAGTCCCAATCATTTCTCCCTATTGAAAATATTGGTCAAGGCATTCTATAAGATCTTATTAAAATCTTCCACAGTTCCATTGGCTTGGGGGTGATATGGGGTACTCTTTTGATGATGAATATGGAACTCCTTCATCAATTCTACAACTATCTTGCTCTGAAAGTGTGTACCTTGATCACTAAGTAATATGCATGGACATCCAAACCTTGTGACTACATTCTCAAACAAAAAACACGCAACAGTCTCCATAGTAACTAGTGTTGCTTATGCTCACCTTGTCAAATACTCTATCACAATGATGATGTATCTCACCCATGATATTATTGCTTGTGGTTTGATTGGCCCCACAAATTATATGGCCCATTTATCAAATACTTGCAATGTGACCTATGGATTCAAAAGAATTTTTCCCTCCTAGATGGCTTTCCCACTCTTTCACATACATTGCATGGATGGAAGTACTCCTTCACATCCTTGTGAAGTGTAGGCCACCAAATCCCTACACACAAAATCTTATGTGCAATTTCTCTCCATGCATAATGTCCTACAACAATTCCATAATGAGCTTCTTCAAGTATAATTGACCTTTCATTCTCTAGCACACACAGTCTTAGTATTCCATCTACACCCATATTGTATAAATTCCCTGCATTCAACTGATAATCCGTTTCTTTCACTACCAGATGTTTTTTCTACACTATGGTCATCTCGAATGGAGTTATGTATGTGCTTAGAAATTGTACGATGTCTGATAAGTAATAATCCACCATTCTTATTACAAATAACTACACATCTGGGAATATTTCATCTAAATTTCCTTCATCTTCTCCTGACAATATGCACGATACATGATATGGTCCTGCATTCAACTTCCCTTGTTTCACTATAACCTCAAATTCATATTCCTGAAATAATAATAGCCACCTTCATATTCTCCCCCCCAACAGTGACTTGTTGACTAAGTTCGTTAATGCAGAATGGTTTGTGTACATATTAAAGTGAGACTGCAATAGATAATTATTGAATTTTTGTAGTGCATAGACCATTTCCAATCCTTCTCGTTTGGCGGTTGTATATTTCTTCTTTGCTATAGACAACTTCCTACTTTTAAAAGCAATTGGGTGAGCTATGTCTCCTTCCCATGGTTGGGATAGTACTACATCAAATGTTATGGATGATACATCTACATGTACATGGAAATCCTTATTCCATTCTGGAAAAATTAAAAACAACACGGTTACCAGTTTCTGTTTCAGTGTGTCAAACCCCTTCTAACAGCTCTCATTCCAATGAAACTTCTCTTCCTTCTTTAATATATTTTCCATCTGTGTTGTGATATGTGCATATCCTTTGATAAATTTCCTATAATAACCTGTATGACCCAATGTTTCCCTCAATTTTATAACTCATGTAGGAGGTTATAACTAATAGTCTTTGTTTGCACACTACATGTCCCAACAAAATTCCAAATGGTGCACAAAAGATAAACTTGTTCAAGTCCATTGAAATATGACACTGCCTGCACTGATCCAACATTAGTCTAATAACTTCTATATGATCCTTCAGTAGACTAAATATCATCCAATCATCCAAGTATACTTCTAGGAACTTATGGATGAACTCCTTTAATGTTGCAACCACTACCCTAGAAAACACTGTAGGGGCATTCTTCAATACAAATGGCATAATTGTATACTGATAAATCCCCCATTCCATTGCAAAAGTGGTCTTATGTTGATCCTCCTACAAAATTATTATCTAATAGTACCCCAAGAATCCATCTGTGAAAGAGTAAGTTTCTTGGCCTCCTACGTTTTCCAATACCTCATCCATGAATGGTATTGGGAATGAGTCATGTAAGAACGCGTCATTCAGCTTCCTTAGATATACATAGATCCTGGTTCCTCCTATCTTCTTGTAATCCACCACCATTGGACTAATCCACTCATATTATTATACCAGTTCAATGATTCCTGCGTCCAACATCCTATCTATTTCATCCTTTAACTTCTCCTTTTACCTTGGATTTAACTTGTAAGGCCTCTGGTGTACTAGCTTAGCTCCTAGTTTCAGTGAGATATTCATATCGCCTAAGTCTCATACTATTCCATTAATCTCTGAAAATTTTGTTGGGAATAGGTATTGGTATTCTTGTGGTAAGTCTACAATCTTTTCAACTATCTCCTAACTCCAATAATCTCCTATCCGCGCAAACTTGGGATTCTCTATCGTCCCAATGTTTACCTTCTACATATTTATAGGTTGTGTATATGCGGAGGATTAAAACTATGGCCCTTCTACAACTTGTTCTCCTTTTGTATCAGTTACTTGTACATTATTTGGATCCTCTTCGTCATACTCTTCCTTAGATACGTTATAACACTCTAGTAGCTCACGGTCAGTCATCTTGGCTTTATGTGCACTACATATTGGTACCACCTCCATCATCTTTTCTTCCAAGAAAATATTTGTTTGAATCACATGTAGTGTTGTATATATGTATGGAGATTCATTTTCAAATGTAAATGTTATTTTAAACCTCTAGATCAATTCTTCCCATCTTATTGTCTCCTTGTACATTTCCAATTCCAAATACCAGTTCTTCAGAATTGTATCCAATGTGTGTATAAATTTGTGCATCCAATTTTTTTTTTCATTACTGAACTCCATAAATCCCTGGACTATTCTACATGACTCGCTGCATCACTCTCCCCTTTATACTTATACACAATTTTTTATTCCTTAGTGCCAAACCTTATTTGCATTATTCTGATGCACTGTGACTAGTCTTTCATTCCCTCTCTGTGTGCAACCCACCATCTGGATGGAGTCTCTTTTAAGACAACATCTAGTGCTAGCAACCTTTGTTGTTTGGGTACCTACAACTCAAATTATTTTACAAATATACTTATATTAGTTAATCCATCATACTTGTGTGGATCACAGAGCTCTATTCCAATCTAGCACAAGGATCGAGTGATGTGTGCACATCATCTAGTTGTCACTTCATGTATTCTTTGTTTCCAATCCTATAGACCTTCTTTAGAATCTGACACACATGAAATGATACTTTTCCAAATTACCACACCATCCAATGTAGGGTTGACATAATCCCCCATATGCACAATCATGATATATAAATTGTAAATTTCATTCCCTCTTGTTGGTTCTATGTATCTCTTTCCTTTTGATGGGTCCAAGGGTGCAATAACTTTCAAATATCCAAGTTCAAATGTCATCTCCCTCCTCTTTGTGTTGATGATCACTTGGTTATAAAAATCCCATTCTAGTCCCATCAGTGTTAAGTATGGTTTAATGTTGTCTAGGATCTCAATAAATTCAAAGTTTTCCATGTTGTGCACCCCATCTATGTTCACAGGTAATCCTATCAAATGACCAATCAAAACTATTTTGCGTTGATTCATGAGCCTTACATGAATAGGATACCAAACTAACTTAGGTTTTCCCATCAAATCCCATGTCTTCTTAGGTATCACATTTTTTCATACCCTAAGTCCAAGATAACATTATCCACATCATACTCTCCAATATACGCATTGAATCTAAATTTTTCATTGGTTCTCTTCCTGCGTAGTACCTGATTTACCATCCTTTACCTGACAAGATTTTACCTTCCTCTTGTACAGTGATTAATCATGTTGTATAATGTACTTGATCTAGTTTCATATTTTATTAAATATACACAACTTCTCAAAAATTATGTGAGTGTTCTTACCTTCCCAGTTGGTTTCTTTGGTATAGTGGAATCTTCTACCTGAGGCAGAGTTGATGTTGATGATCCCTAATCCATTCTAAGTACTTATTTTCTTGCTATCTGATATGTCTCTTTTTCTTGTCGAGGATCAAAGGTTGGCATAGGCCCTACTGACTTCCTTACCCAATATTCATTCTTCTTTCCTTAACTTGTCATATAAGCCCCTGTTCTATCTCCTCCTCGCGTAACAACTACTAATTTTTGTCCTTCATTGTGTCTTTCAGCTGATATCTTCTACACATTTTGATTCAGATTCTATTTCTGGTTTCCTTTGGCCTACCACTTCACAACTAGTTGGGGACAATATTCTGTCGAGTGATCCAGTGCTGTGTAATATGTGCACGTTGTACATGGATTATGGCAGTCACATGCCAAGTGTCCTGGTTTATTAAAGTTATAACATATAATTGTTCCTCTTCCTCCTCTACCAAAATTCCCTCTTCCTCGGCCTCTGACAAAGTTTCCTCTATTTCCTTGATTGAAACCTCTTTGATTGTTGTATTGCGGACCCCCCGCTTCTGCTAAAACATTCTCTTCCTGGATCATGTACATATCTAATGTGCACTCCCTCATTAAGTCAAACACGTGGAAATCCTTATCTTCATTTCTTACAAACTTACAAAAATTTTAAAACAAGTTCTTTGGCGTACTCTGATACTTCTATAGTAGTGGACACTCAGTTGGGTGATGGCCTCATTTAATACATATCTTGCAATACCCTCCTCCTTTTAATAGATTCAATGCTCATGTCACCAAATATTGCATGAATGTTTGGAATTCGTCTTTGTGATGGCCTTCAGTCCTACATTTTGTACACTAGACTTGTTCACATTTGTCCTTTCCCTTTGTCAATTCTACTAGTTGAATTGTCAATGCATCCAACTCTATCTAGACTTGCACCATTCCTCCACTATATCCCACTAGAGATGAATCCAGTTTCATCACAATTTCTAGTGCCTAGAGCTCCAACACAACCTTTTGTTCAATGAATGGTCTATGAATGTGTGGTAGAATCCCTACAATAAACCACTCTTGGTGTTTTTGATCTGGAATTTGGAAAGTCAATCTACCCATCACATCCTTAAATCTCTGGTCGTAATCCCATACCGACTATGTTTGTACCTATTTGATCTCCTTTAGTTTTGTGATGTGCTGTGACTCTGAATTTGGATTCTTGAACTCCTTGAGCAGTGCTTGCTTAATATTTTCCAAAGTCCTGATCTCTCTTGTAGGCATGGTTCTCTATAAATTCATATACCATACTAGTGCACGACCTCTAAATGTTGTCGCTAAATCCACAATATTCACAACTTCATCCAGTATGTTCTTTGTGGCCCAAATCATTCCTCCTTGGCTAACTACAATTTCTTTTGACAAATCTTCAATCATTATTTATGATTATGGTGACACACATGGGGTCATGGATTCGACATGGGATAATGTATGAGTAGGACTTACTAGTTATTAAATTATTGGAATGGACCAAAAATACTCTTCTTCCCCTCTTATGTATGGTACCTCCATGATTCAGACTAGTGTGTGTTGGCACAAGGGAAGACCCAAGGTTCAACTCTAACAACGCATCAACAAGACCTAACTACTGGCCGTTTCGGCAACCCCTGCAAAGAAGATGTAGTCTCACCCGAAGTAGCAATAGGGGGTTGTTATAACCCTAATTTGCACCAGACATGCTTACCTGGCATCAGGCCATCTCAGATTCCTTCTTTGCCAAAACATTGCTGAACAAATCTTCTTAAAAACCCATTTTATAAATACTCATGTGCCCTGCTCCATTACTACATGTGTGTACATGCTAGCTTACCCAAGACAGCCTGCATGTACCTACAAAAACACAGAAAAAGGAAAGTTGTTGACGGAACACACAGCTTTGGGTAAGTTAACTAAACCTTTTGGCCATGCATGGCCGATCACTCGACCAAATACCTAGCTTCTTCTATCCTATAAAAGAAGGGTTAGGGGTCCCATTTGAAAGGGGGAGAATCATAGTAAAGAAACTATACCCAATTGAGCATTCCCTTTGTCCCAACCTTTAGCCATCCTTATGCAAAGAGAAGTATAGAGAAAAGCAGTTGGAAGATAGTGGAAGAAGAGTCTAGGACTAGGATCGAGGAGAAGTAGCCGAATTTATCATTGTAAGGTATCATTGTGAAGTTAATAGAAGAATTGCTTTTCCCGTCCTGCCATATGAGATTGTCATTATTGGAATATTGATTGTATGATTGATTAAATCTCTAACCCGTTAGTTCATAGATCAAATGCATGTGGAGTTCTTTGTTTGACTTTAGTGAATGTAGGTCATCATTGGGAGGAGAGTTGCAGTCAAAGAATGACCAAGCATGAAAAGGGATCGACATCAAACACGAAGAATAAGGTACGTCAACTTAATCTCTTGAGCCTTGTATTTGCATATGAGTAATGGGGGTCTAGGCATGGGATGATGGTAAAAAGTAAGAATCTTTAGGTCATTTCTGCATGCATGATAAAACCCTTAGTGCTAGTCGGTAGGAGGGATTTCCCACCCACAATAGAACTGGCGACCATATTGGGGATCTCTAGGGTTTCTGGGAATATTTTTCTTGGGTATTTTTAAAAACTGGTTTTATTCCTTGTTTTTAAAGTTTTTGCAAAAGTCCGAGCTAACAAAGATTCTAGTCTTCCATACCAGTTATCTCTGTTTCTTTGCTTGACTGCATTTTTTTTCTTTTCCGAGACCCACAGAGGGACACGCGGCCTGTATAAGATCTGCATGCATGTACCCGCGCCCTACCTTCTCACATCTCGCGTGTACACGCTAGTTGAGGAAGTGATAGTTGCGTGTATGATTTCAGAAAATTTCTTTTAGAGAGGCAGTCATCCTCTCCCCTGTCACAAATAATCCTTCTCAGGGGTTTTCTGGAACTCTTTCTAGTCTTTGTTGTTTACAGTCTATAGCTTAGGTTTCACCTTAGATTGGTTTGTTCTATGAAGTTTTCCTTGAATTGTTTTCTTTTTTCTATTAAAGTAAGTGTCTAAATCTTCAAGAGATCCTAGTTCTCAGTACTGGTAGTCTCTGCCTAGGTTGGATTGCTTGGACTTTCATTTGTCTCAGAGTTTCAAAGATACACGTGACCTGTATAAGGCCAACATGCGTGTACACATGCTCTGACTTTACACAGCTCGTGTGCACACGCTTGTTGTTGAACTGTCAGCAGTGTGCTTGTGGAGAAATTTTTTGTTGAAGGTGAGGTAGTCATCCTTTCCTTTGACAAGAGTTATACCTCTCAGGTTTTTGGGTCTCTGTCATAGCGGTCAGTAACTTAGGTTTGATCACAACAATATCTTTCTTTTTCATTAAGAAGTTTTCCTCAAAATTTTCTTTTTCTAGGGTTTTTAGACAAGTTTGAGAGTCCAGTTTTAATTTGCTTGCGTGTGATTTTTAAAGTGACTCTTTGTGATATGCACTTAGGCCAAAAGTTTTCTTGGTTTTTACTTGTTGATATTTTTCCTTTTTGCTTTGTGAGCATTCAAATAAAAAAAAAACTTTTATTTCTTTGTTTGGTTAAATAGTGTTGTTTTGCATTAGTAACCAGAGAAAATTCTTTGCTTTCATAAGTTCTTTATAGTTTACTTAGATCATAAGTAGCTCGTAGTCGAGTGAAATCCTTCTTTGAGTTTGTTGTTCAGAGATCTTAGAAAATTTTTAGTTTGAAAAGTTGTTTAAGATTTGAGTCAAGTGAAGTTATTTTGTTTCCAGCTTTCTGTTTATTTTGCTTTCATCTTTCAAACATCACTAGTTTCACTTTCATAACCTTTGACTTAAGACAANTCATTAGACTTTTTATGTTTGTAGGGTCAACCAACTAGTTTAGGGTTAGGGCCTTGAATTAGGTTGGAGAGGAAACTCTTCAAGTCCATTAAATCAAACATTGGAGTTTGATTTAGGGAGTATCAAAGTCCAATATCGTGAAATTTATCTGGGACCCCCCTCTAACACAGGAGCTAAACACAAGGTCGCGTGCAGAAAGGTAGTGAAGATAACCCCTCCAAAGATGGACCAATTGTAGTGGAGAACACATATAGAGGGCTCGTCTTGGGATTCCGTTGATTGCATTTGCCATGGAGAGTCATGGGTCTCGAATCCATTCGAGGTCCTCAGTTGTCTTTCAGACCACTTACCTTCGATACCCTTGACAGGTTTTGGGCTTGATACCTTGCTCATTGTGGTCTACCCGACTTTCGACTGTACCCACCTGGTGACTGTTTGCGCGCTGGCAACCTAGTTGCCTATCTTTTTAGAGACATACATAGGTGACTATGGGGGTATTCCACGGTAGCTAGGATAGACATCGCGCCATGCTTTACACAGTATACCTGAAGGGTGCTTCCTTGTTTGAGTTTCACTTGCACCGGTAAGTTTCTCTAGTGTTGGTTGTTGTAACTATTCTTCCAACTAGTTTAGTGTTTGCTTGTTTTATCTTGGAGGGACCCTTTTAGTGTGTGTTGTTTTTTGAACAAATAGAAATCCCTAGTGTGTCTTTGATATTCTCACACAGTGGAGGATAACGAGCTTCGCCGATCACGAAGGCTTCTAGGCCTATCACTGGTTACACTGGAGCCACCTCCACCACCACTAAGGCAAAATATACACCAACAAGGGTCTTTTAAAGCGACTGGGTCACAAGAAATTGTACCCGACCAACATCCAGAGGAAATGACCATTTTAGACTTTGGAGCGAAAGCTCTTGTTCCATCTGAAACTCCAACCACTGATATTTTGGCACCCATCATCGTACCGATTCACCCTTACGAGTGCCAGACAATGTTGCACACAACAATGGAAACAAATGCTATCACTTCTTCTGGGAATTCTTCAATTCCCAATAAGGTTGTCACCATAGGGGATTTTCTGTTGGATTACTGAGAGGGGGGGGTGAATTATTAATAGAGAAATTTAGTCCCTTTTAACCATATAATCCAAGTGCTATATCAATGAAGCATTATTATCCAATAACTGCAGAATAAAAAAGCAATGAACAAATGAACAATCATACACATACATAGTACACCGGTGTTTTATGTGGAAACCCAAATCGAGAGAAAACCACAGAATGCTTTTTCTTATATGTCTTGAAGAATTACATTCATTGGAAGCACCAACTTCCTTTGTTTTCCAGCTGCAACTAGAAGGAGGCTCCAACCCCCTAGTTTCTCAGAATACAACCTGAGGGAAGCTCCAACTCCCCAATTCTCTGGCTACAACCATAAGGAGGCTACAACCCCTTATGTTCTTCAGCTACAACCGGAAGGTGGCTACAACCACCTGTCCTTGCCCCGTCCTGCCACCCCGAAGTAGAAGTAGAATGATGGAACCACTGTCACACTATCACTGTGAGATATACCGTTGTAAACCTGTACCAATAAATCTAAACCATGCATCAACCATGCATCAACCTATAATCAACCTGTACCATAAACAAGTGCATCAACCATGCACCAACCTGTAATCAACCTGTACCATAAACAAGTGCATCAACCATGCACAATCCTGTAATCAACTTGT
>JASDQU010436700.1:27063-39219 GCA_032191745.1 Picea mariana
CCTTCTTAACCTTCTAACTCAACAAAACTATGGTGATCTTGGAACGCTTCCCTTAACGTTTTTTTAGAACAAAAATAAAATTCTAAGTAAAGATAAGTAATATGTTACCTTCTTAAGGTTCAATAGACCAAATTCAATCTCAGTGGACATTAATCATCATCATCATCATCATCATCATATATAGCATTTATACATTTAAGATTTGATTCAATTGCTTTGACATTATAATTCTTTGATTATTTTTTCAAAAATGGTAAACTTTATCATAATCTAGTTGCTAATTGGTAGTGAGGATAGTCATTAGTGATTGTAATGTGTGAATGTGGTTTGAATCATCATCATTATTAAAGAAAAATCACACAATCTAAAATGAGTAGTTGGTGGTCCATAAGGGGTAGAGTTTCACTCTTTCCAGATGTCTCTAGGTCTTGGGTTGTTAACTTATTTCCTTACATTTGAAGAATATGGGATCTTAACCAATCAAAATAAATTTTAGGTCTTACTCTAGGACCAAACCCTAGTTTCAACCTATAGAGTATCTGCAAGAAAAATGCCCCTTATGGATATTGCTTTGGCTATCTCCAATAGAATCATGTACCTTTTAATAACATTTAACCTTAATCGTATATATGAAACTAGGTACCACCCCATTATAATTGAACCTCTTATCTAAGAGATAAATGTTATTATAAGTTTTATATAAAAAATGTAAATGTCATTTTTTAAAATTCATTGTATTATTCTATATAAAATAATAGATGCATTATATATATATATATATATATATATAGAGAGAGNCAGGGACGATGCTCTTTCTAAGGAAGCTTCGTTGTTGGAGGAGGATTCCTTTATATCACAATATTGTTTTGATGGTCAATTAGGTGAGGAATTATCGTTCATGTTGTAGTTTTTGTTAATGTCTTTATATTTTTACTATCCATGTATCGAAGCAATCCTCGAGCTGAAATATTAGTTGGGTTATGGTATTTCTTTCTTTTTCTGTAAGTAAAAGAGTCATTAGTAAGTTTCTACAGACGAAGAACAATTTTAATTGCTCAGTTTAAGTATGAGAAACAATGTTCGATCCTTAATTCATTTGAAGGGAGAGATGGAGCAAGAGAAAGGAGTTGGTTAGGGTTTTGGAGAAGTTTTAGGTGGTAAGGGTCTGGTTTAGAAGTGTTTAGGGTGGAAATAATGGGGATGGAGGGTCTGGATGTTGCTGTGGAAAAAACTAAGACAAAGGAAATGAAAAAATCCTTTAAGGATGGAGTAAACATATGGAACAAAAATCCACCAAATGATGTCCCGATGGAAGGGATAATCCAAATCAAGAAAAGATCTGACCAACCTATCAATGAAGCAAGTACAAACAACAAGCCTAACAAAAAATTAAAGAATGGTTGTCTGGATAAAATGGTGGATAACCCAAGGTATAAGGTTACCTCACCATTGGTGGGAGACTATATTCAATATATAAAATACCATGCATCCCTTGAAAAAATCACGGGGATATGGCCCTCGGAAAAGGAGTTACTAGTGTGGATAAAATCGAGATGGAAATTCAAAGGTGACATAAGCTTTAAACGCATGTCCAAGGGATTTTTTACAGCAATATTCACCTAATCGGAGGACAAAAATAAAATCATCGATGAAGTCCCATATTTATTTAAATCCACATGGATCCACCTTAGGTACTGGTCAGTGCATTTTTCCTCAGAAAAGGAGGACTTCATAGCTCCCCCAGTTTGGATCAGAATTTACTCTCTACCTAGGGAGTTATGGCACCTAGAAACATTGGAAGGCATCAGAAACACGTTGGGTTCTTTTGTCAAAATCTCAAAGATAACAAAATTATCCAAGTATACATCCTATGCAATAATATGTATCTATAAGAATGTGGCAACAACACTACCAAAATCAATATCCATATCATTCCAAGATGAAGAATGATTTCAACCCACAGACTATGAGAATATCCCATTTAGATGCAGGAAATGTCATGAACATGGGAACCTATTCATAGAATTCCTTGAAAACATAACCCAGATGAACAAAAAAGGCATGGAGGAGAAGGACACATAAGGCTTCGTAAAGACCCCAATAAAACAAAGGTGGGGAATAGAGGAAATACAAATCCAAGGGATGGGGACAAGAAAGATGAAAATAGTTTCCAGATCTTAGCAGAAAAATAAGACATGGACGAAACACAAGAAGGAAAGAACCAAGGGACAGAGACAGAAAAACCCAACCAGTCAAACACCAAGGCCAAGTAGGAGGACATACAAAAACAAAGACAAACCAAGTCCAACATGACAAACCTGGAAAACGAGATGGGAGAAAACCAAATGCAATATTTGGAGGCTCTAGAATATTTCCAAGAAGAAATAGTGAAGGAGGACCATAACTGGGCATAAGAATCAGAAGATGTGGAAGTGGACATACAAGCATTGATTACGGTCCATGGATATAAATACATTAATAGTATGCAGCTGGGACAACTTCGTCGGCTCCAAAGAGAAATACTCAAAAGAAAAAGCAAAGAACAAATGTAGGATAATCAAGCCTCCTCCTCGGAGAATATGGGCATAAAATCAAACCCATTGAAGAACACTAAGGAACAAGGAGGGTATGAGAGGAAGAAAGGTTGAAATCCCCATAATAAAGTTATTTAATAAACTATCGCTCTTCTTATCGACTCAGGATAAGCAATGGGACTACTAAACATGTACTTCCTACCCAAATACAAAATTTAATTATGAATATATTTTCATGGAATATTAGGGGTCTTGATGCCATTTCCAAACATATAATCCTTAGGAATAAACTAAAACAAGAAAATATGGATCTAGTAATGTTTCAAGAAACCAAGTGCGATAGGAAAAGTATGGAGCTAATAGCTAGGAATATTTGGAAACCCTGTGACTTCATATGCTCTGAGGTAGATGGGGTCTCAGACGGGCTTGCCTTTCCGTGGAACCTGAGAAAACTCAAAGTGGAGTTGATATACCAATATAAAAGGATAATAACTATGTCATAAAAGATTATAGGATCGACTGGACAAGGGATATTTATGCAGGTCCATGAACCCCAAACCCTAGTTGACAAGAGAGAGTTCTTGAGAGAGCTCTTGACTTTAGGAATAAGTATGAAGGAGAAAAAATGGATATTTGGAGGGGCCTTCAATATTATAAACTCCTTCGAAGATAAGAAATGAGTTATTGGTCACATGAACTCTGAAGACGAAACATTCAAATAAGTAATTGATCAAATACTCTTGATAGACATCATCTCGTCATAAGGTCGGTTACTTGGAGTAATAAAAGAGGAGGGAAGCATCACATTGCAGAAAGAATCAACAAATCCCTAGTCTCAGAAATGTTTTACCAAACTAGGCAAGCAATATGGGAAGATATATGGCCTATTTATGGATCTGACCATTGGCCCATTTCTTTGAAATGGCTGGACATGATTTTTCCCCGCCCCAAATGATGCAGACCCCGTTGCCTCGGGCTGAGATCTGCACAGGATCGATCTTCTTCGAATCCACAGAACCAAATTAGTTCTTTCGGTCCCTCACTAGAACCCCATGAATTCGATCCACAGGTCCTTCACGAAAAATCCACCAGCACAAGAAATGCACCAGGCGTGAGTCTTCACCTCCACATGGCCACCAGACATGACTGCGACCCTTTCCGAAAAGGGATTTTGAGTTTCACGATTTCAAGGGTTCTGATGTCGAGTTTCTTGACCCTTCGATTCCCCGAACTCCGAAATTCCGAAATGCCAACATTCAGGTCTATGCGATTGCGTCCTCCGTGACCACAACCCAACTTTTAAGGTATGTCGCGTTTTGCGACTTCAGGACTTTCAATGTCAAGTGCATGACTTCTCATCCCCGGGATTGCCAAAATGCCAAATCCCGAACTGCCGAAAAGTATGACCGCAGTCCCACTCCAAAGATATGTCGCGTTTTGTGACTTCAGAGATTTCCATCACAAAGTGCCCTAACCTCTTGTCCTTGGGATTGCCAAAAATTCGAATCCCGAAATACCGAAAATATGTGACCCTGTTTCGTGACCACGCTACTCCTCCATCTGTTTTCAGGTTTTCGCATTTCGGGACTTTGTGATCCCGGCTGCAACAACTCCCTGCCCCTTCGAGCTCTTGGTATTTGAAATACCGAAGTATCGAACCCTGAAATGCCAGTCTTCTGCTCCAAATTGGGATCAATGGCTCATAGCCTCTCCTGATCCAACGACTTGTGTCTTTTCAGGATTTCACGGGTCAAGAGTTCCAAACTCTTACCCTTTGCATTCTGGGTAGCTGAAATGCCGAAATCTTCCTTTCGGGAATTTCCCCGAAACCTCGACCACTCGCCACGTGCCCTCCTATTGGACGGTCATGATCCTTTCGGGATTTCGTGGGTCAAGAGTCTTGACTCTTTCCCTTTGTATCTCCAGGTAGCCAAAATGCCCAAATAGGATTTTCGTTCTGTTCTTCACATACGAGGGTTAAACCTCATGCAGCTTCTCCTAGATTTGATGACTATCGGTTCACGCACCTAGATCTGACGGCCCATATCTCTTTCTCCTATGCACTCTCCTCCTACTTGCCTGGACGTAGATTCAACGGTCCAATTTCTTGTCCTCTCCAGCTGATCTAACGAAAAATGTGCTCCCTCCTGAGCTTGCGTTTCTTCCTAAACTTAGAAGACTTCAAATGCTTCAAAGGTCTCAGCCCTTGTGCCTACTGTGAAGCTTGTATCCTCGGCTCCCTCCTGTGTTCTAAGGACGTTGTCCCTCCTGATCTTTGTCGACTCTTACTCACCAAAGGATGTCTCGACTTCTGCAATTCCTTGCAGCTATGGCTCTGTGCGTAAAGGCACTTTTCCTCCTGAGCTTAGTCCTCTCTGAAACCTTGAAAGGTTTCTCGACTTCTGCACTCTTTGCAGAGTCTCTGCACACAAAGGTGTTATTTGTCTTGAGCTTCAGGACTTTAGAATAAGTCCTCTCTCACACCCACTCCTCCTGTCTAATGAGCCTTCAGATGACTGTCTGTCTGTCAACACTTTACTTAGGTGTTGGCCTAGTGCACTCCTTGCATAGGTCTTTATCCTCTTGAGCTTCAATTGCTCAGACCTCTAAGGTCTCTGCCCCTTCCTCTCTTTGAAAGGATGAAAATTCCCTCTGGCAAATTCCTACTCAAGCACTCCTTGCTAAGCCCGCAGGGTGTTCAATAACCTTTTGAAGGTCTTCCTCCTGACACTTCTTCTCCTTTCTAAACTCAACTAGGAGTTCTTTCTGTGCACACCTGCACCAACTCAATGCCCTCCTGGTAGAGTTTTCCAAAATCCTCAGTGATTCTGTTTTCTTGCCGAACTCGAAATAGAGTTCTTCTCCTAATGCATCCTATGCATTCACTCAATGCCCTCTTGGTAGAGCTTCCACACAATTCTCAGTAATTCTTTCTTCTTTGTGCCTCCCTCTGCACAGTCTTACCTCCAAGTTGTTCAACAACCTTGAGGCTTCTCCTTGAGTCAATGACTTCAGCTGGTGCACCCTCCTAGCACATCTTTGTTTGAATCCGCATAATTCAGAAGTGAACTCCTTGCACAGGCTCACAGAACTTGCAGTATTCTGTCATGCAACCTCTTGCATGAAGCCTCAAAGAGCCCAAAACTGGAATCAAAGAACTCACTGATAGTAAATTCTATCTATCCCTACAAATGCATACCTAACATACATCTACATAATATCATCAAGACATAAAGACATTCATTCATGAACTCATTAACACATAAAGACTCATGTGCAGGAAAAACTTCTCTTTGTATTAATATGAAAATGCCTCTTTACAATGTGTTCGAGCTTGGACTGCAACAAAGTCTCGGCTCTTCATTTTTCTCCCTATTCTCTCTTCTTCTCTATTCTCTATTTTTCTTTCCTATCGACTAACTATCCTACAAATACAAAGGATATTTTTACAAAGAGGGGCTCCTCGAGCTCTTCCCTCCAAGCTACCTACTCTCATTAATTTACATTCAATGATATTGAATGGCCGTCTAGTCCAAATCGGATCTAGATCTCAGCCTTACAACCTATTTAAGGAAACCCTTACTAAATCCTGCACATATGCATGGATTTTTGGCTCTACCAGCCTTACAATCATTTATTGAAATTTCAAATTTCAAAATTGAGAGGGCTGCGCCTCTCTCCTTTCCATTGAATGCACGCTTTGATGTTTTAGCTAGTTGGCATGCTGCTGGTTTGGAGCGATGCTCCTGCATCACCAAACCATTCATATTTGAGAAATTATAGACCCAACACCCAGAATTCATGCAAAAAATAAAAGAGTGGTGGGGAGAGGACCAAAATATGTATGGAACAAAGATGTGTTGGTTCCGACTTAAGTTGAGACATATCAAAACTAGCCTAAAGAAGTGGAATAAATAGGTCTTTGGGAACATCCAGGAAGTAAAAAGAAAGTTGGAGGTGGAGATGGAAGGAGTGTAGGGAAAAATTAGATAGGAAGGCTAGTCATCAGAACTACATCATTTGCAATCGATCCTTAGAAGGGAGTTGGATGAAATAACTACAACAAATCCCTATGATTAGCTTCCTTTTTTGCTTCCACTGGCTATTTTAATGTATTTTGCTCCATTTTTTTGCTAAATTTGATGCTATTTATCGGGAGGGTGCTATTTATGGTGCTATCTATGTCGATCAACACAAGTTGGTGCTAATATAGGCATTATTAGCACCTAGTTTAGCACCCTATTTAACGCCCAAGTTAGTGCCTCAGTTAGCTCCCTATTTAGTGCCCTAGTTAGCGCCCCAATTAGCGCCTAGTTTAGCTTCCAGTTTAGCTTCTAGTTTAGCTTCCAGTTTAGCTTCCATATTAGCTTCTAGTTTGGCTTCCAATTTAACTTCTAATGTGCCTAAATAGTAATTTTGTTGATTTTCTTGGGGTTAAGTGGATAGGGGCTTTGGGGATTAGGTGATTTAGGGATTTGGGGTCTAGGGATTAAAGTTAAGAGATTCGGGGTTATAGTTTAAGGGATTAATGGTTAAGGGATTAGGGATTAATGGTTAAGGGATTAAGGGTCAATGGCTAATGGATTTGGGGCTTAGGGATTAGGTAGTTTAATGGTTAATTGATTAGGGATTATATTATATGGTCAATGGATTAATGAGATCCATCGACCCTACACATAATCATTGAGATCATCCACATATCATTGTCATCATCTGTCATTGTCATATGTATAATATTTGTCGGAAATGATCTATTGAAATGTCATGGCACTTCCAATACACCCATCGACAATTTCATCTTGCATTAACCTCGCACAATGAGCAGTGAATGGGGACAACGTTGAAATTTCTTCAAATTGTGCCTGTATGCATCGAAATTTGACGTGGTTAGACTATACACATTCCTTGATGGTATGGGAGGGTTTCAAGACTCAAGGATGTCTGATTTCCCCACATAATATTTGATATTGTGCATGTTTTCATCAACATTCATAATGGACGTCTCATTGTCATGATTCATCATTTCCATCTATAAAATATTTGTTGGAACTCTCTTGAAATGTCATGGAACTTCCAATACACCCATCACCAATTTTGTATTGCATCGACCTCATAAAATGAGCAGTGAATGGGGACAACGTTGAAATTTATTCAATTTGTGCATGTATGCATCGAAATTCAACATGGTTAGACTAGACACATGCCTTGATGATATGGGAGGGTTTCAAGACTCAAGGATGTATGATGTCCCCACATAATATTTGATATCTTTCATGTTTGAATCAACGTTCATAATGGAAGTCTCATTCTCATCATTCTTCGTTGCCATATGTAGAATCTTTGTTGGATATCTCTTGAAATGTCATGGAACTTCCAATTCACCCACCACAAATGTCATGCACCGACCCCGCATAGTGAGTAGTGAATGGGGACAATGTTGAAATTTATTCAATATGTGCCTGTATGCATCAAAATTTGACATGGTTAGACTAGGCACATGAATTGATAGTATGGGATGGTTTCAAGACTCAAGGATTTATGATGTCCCCACATAATCTTTGAGATTGTCCAAATTTGCATCAACGTTCATCATGCATGTCTCATTTTCATCATTCGACATTCCATTATATAGAATTGTTGTCAGAACTATCTTGAAACTTGGCATGGAACTTCCAATACACCCATCAAAAATTTCTTCCACTGAACTCACATAGTGAGCAGTGAATGGGGCCAACATTAAATTTTTTTCAATCTCTGCCTGTATGTGTCGAAATTTGACATGGTTAGACTAGATAGTTTCCTTGATGGTATGGGAGGGTTTCAAGACTTAAGGTTGTTTGATGTCCTCACATAATATTTGAGATCGCCCATGTTTGCATCAATTTTCAATATAATGAATGTCTCATTGTCATCATTCATCATTTCCATCTATAGAATCTTTTTCAGAACTCTCTTGAAATGGCATGGCATTTCCAATAAACCCATCACCAATGTCATCTTGCATCGACCTCACATAGTGAGAAGTGAATGGGGCCAATGTTGAAATTTCTTCAAAATGTTCTTGTATGCATCGAAATTTTACATGGTTAGACTAGACACATGCCTTGACGGTATGGGAGGGTTTCAAGACTCAAGGATGTTTGATGTCCCCACGTAATCTTTGAGATCATCCATGTTTGCATCAATGTTCATAATGGACATCTCATTATCATCATTCATCATTTCCATTTGTAGAATATTTGTTGGAACTCTCTTGAAATTTCATGGAACTTCCAATTCACCCACCACAAATGTCATGCATCGACCTTGCATAGTGAGTAGTGAATGGAGCCAACGTTGAAATTTCTTCAATATGTGCATGTATGTGTCAAAATTTGACATGGTTATACTAGACACATTCCTTGATGGTATGGGAGGGTTTCAAGACTCAAGGATGTATGATGTACCCACATAATATTAGAGATTATCAACATTTGCATCAATGTTCATCATGCACATCTCATTGTCATCATTCATCATTCCCTTCTATAGAATCATTGTTGGAACTATCTTGAAATTTGACATGGAACTTCAAATACACCCATCACAAATTTATTCCACGAACCCCATATAGTGAGTAGTGAATGGGGCCAATGTTGAAATTTTTTCAACGTATTCTTGTATGTATCGAAATTTGATGTGGTTAGACTAGATAATTTCCTTTACGGTATGGGATGGTTTCAAGACTTAAGGATTTTTTATGTCCCCACATAATATTTAAGATCATCCATGTTTGCATCAACGTTCAATATAATGGATGTCTCATTGTCATCATTCATCATTGCCATCGATAGAATCTTTGTCATAAATTTCTTGAAATTTCATGGCACTTCCAATACACCCATCACAAATGTCATCTTGCATCGACCTCACACATTGAGCAGTGAATGGAGCCAATGTTGAAATTTCTTCAAATTGTGTCTGTATGAATCAAAATTTGACATGGTTAGACTAGACACATGCCTTGATGGTATGGGAGGGTTTCAAGACTCAAGGATGTTTAATTTCCCCATGTAATCTTTGAGATCGTCCATGTTTGAATCAACATTAATAATGGACATCTCATTGTCATCATTCGTCGTTTCCAATTCACCCACCACAAATTTCATGCACCGATACCACATACTGAGCAGTGAATGGGGCTAACATTGAAATTTATTCAATATGTGCATGTATGTGTCAAAATTTGACATGGTCAGACTAGACACATGCCTTGAGGGTATGGGAGGGTTTCAAGACTCAAATATGTCTAATGTTCCCACATAATATTTGAGATTGTACATTTTTACATAAAGTTTCATAATGGACATCTCATTGTCATAATTCATCATTTCCATATGTAGAATACTTGTTGGAACTCTCTTGAAATTTCAAGTAACTTCCAATACACCCATCACAAATGTCATGCATCGACCCCACATAGTGAGCAGTGAATGGAGCCAACATTGAAATTTATTCAATCTGTGCATGTATGCGTCGAAATTTGACATTGTTAGAGTAGAAACATGCCTTGACAGTATGGGAGGGTTTCAAGACTCAAGTATGTTATGAACCAACACCTTAAAAATGATAAAAAAATCAATAAAATTCAACCCACTTCGAGAGGGAAACCTCTTTTACAGTATATAAACTCTAGAACACAATATGAGATGAGATATCAGGGAAGACATACAAAGTATTAGGATCATATTATCTCATCTCATATTGTGTTCTGAAGTTTATATACTGTAAAGGAGGTTTCCCCCTCGAAGTGAACTGAATTTTATTGATTTCTTTTCATTTTTAAGGCGTTGGGTCATAACAAAGTATGTCTTATTTCCCCACATAATCTTCGAGATTGTTCATGTTTTCATCAATGTTCATCATGCATGTGGATCTCATTGTCATTATTCATCATTCCCTTCTATATAATATTTGTATAAACTCTTTTTAAATGTCTTGGAACTTCCAACATACCCATCATCAATGTCATCCACTGACCCTGCACAGTGAACAATGAATGGGGCCAATGTTGAATTTTCTTCAAAATGTGACTGCATGCGTTGAAATTTTACATGTTTACACTAGGCGCATGCCTTGATGGTATGAGAGGTTTTTAAGACTTAGGGACATCATTCTCTTCATTGTTTCCATCATCATCATTATATTCATCATGACCCAATTTTTCCATCCATGCCAACAAATATCAAACCTGAAATACCCATCTTTACAACGAAACCTATTGAAGATGCCAATTTCCATGTATTTGTCTCCTTCTTGTGGCATTCTTCAAGATGATTAAACCATGATTCTATTAAGTTGATACAACCCAAAATAATTTTGTAGGGTCCAACATGCAAGTGGTTTAATTGTTAATGGGTTAGGGATTATATCGGGTGAAGGGATTAATGAAATCCATTGACCCTACATGGTTACCAATGAAAGAGAGCAACGATGAAATTTCTCCAAATGTGTTTGTATGCATCGAAATTTGTCATGGTTATACTAGGCACATGTCACTTGATGGTATGGGAGTGTTTCAAGACTCAAGGATGTCTGATGTCCCAACATAATCTTCAAGATTGTCCATGTTTCAAGGGGTTATGGGTTAGATGGTATAAAGGTTAAGGTATTAGGTTTAGGCTTAGTGAAATATTTCAATTTATTTTAAAATAAGAATTAAAGAATAAACTTTGGATACATGAATTAGCCTAATCATATGGATTTACAATGATTTACATATATGATATATTTAATTATATTTTTTAACAATTGACATTAAATGACCACTAACCATGCTAATCTTATATAAGTAATCCTATTGTTTTTTTCCAGCAATTCATAGAAAATATTGAACACTTTAAGGATATTGCAAAATGTAATTTGTATCGTCAAAAATAATACTGAAGCATTTCATGAAACTTTGGGCCATAAGAATCAACATTTTAAAAATTGGATTACAAATAATTCTAAAAATTTAGAAGTGTTGGTAATTAACATTATTGTCTGGAACAATGTCATCCAGTTTATCATTGTCAATATTCATATGTTCTTTCAAGTGTTTGATATTATCATCATCCTCTTCTTGATCTGCATCATCTTCATCATCATTGAAATTTGACTGTAAACCATCTATATTGTTACCAGATGTATTTGTATCATCATTTTCTATACATCCATATTATTGTCTTCGATAACATCATCTAACTCTGGATTGTTGTCTTCTTGTGCATGAACATAACCATATTCAACATCATCATGGATGTTAATTTCCTCAATGTTCTCTAATCCCTATCTCTCATTTTTTTGGACATCATTGTTTTGCTCAATATCCACTAATGCATCATCAAATACATGCCTTAATATTGAATCATAATGTATGACAAATATCCATTTCGGGTTCAAAATATCTTCATAGAAAAATACCTACACATGAACGACATACATGTATTAGACATATCTTATAACACTTTTATTTTTTAATAAACACATATATTATCACAATAAACTATGAATCAATAGATTAATGATCATTATTACTTCTTATTTGAGTTAAAGAAATACCTGCTCACA
This sequence comes from Picea mariana, assembly GCA_032191745.1. NCBI lineage: Eukaryota > Viridiplantae > Streptophyta > Pinopsida > Pinales > Pinaceae > Picea > Picea mariana. Next base: position 39,189 of record JASDQU010436700.1, read on the forward strand.
ATGACTTCGTAGAGCATAAGGCTCCTTATCC
>JASDQU010436700.1:46700-57016 GCA_032191745.1 Picea mariana
CTCTTCTCTTTGCATACATGACATTCTAATTTGTTTTAATATTCATCTCTATATAAAATGCAATCATTTTTACATGAATGAATTTTCTTATATTCAATCCCCAACTCATCCAACAACTGACGTGCTTCTCTGCAAGTTGATGGAAACACATTATCTTCAGGGAATATTTTAGTTTTTAGTGCCCTGTAAGATTGCCAAAGATTAAATCAATTAAATGTTTGACTTATGATGAACATGTTTTATATGTCAATCTATACTACTATTTTTTATATACAATATATGTTTTATAACATCCCCTTAAATAAATATAAATGTAGTTGATGAATGTTTGCGAATTATGTACACCAATTGACAATGCAAAGTAGGAAATACATTTCAACTCACTTCATTAGGGTAGTGAATCCTTTGTATGACCAACCAAATAGTGATTTGATTTCTAATAATATCAATGTGCATGAAAGTTTTGAGGTTCTACTTGCACCCGATTTGAACATGGGTGTCTTCGCAGCTTACTTGATTGAGTCTTTCAGGTTGTTATCATAAAGATTACATTGGTGGTAATTACCCCTACTATCATCGTTACTGTCAACTATATGATCATTATCGTCATCATTGTTTCCATCCCCAAAGAAACCTGTATGAATTTCATTCAATCCTTCTTCGTTCACTTCATTTTCACTATCATCATCATCATTAAATCTATGTGGCATGTCATCATTGTATGCTAATATAATAAGCTCTTCAAACTTATCAGCTGGTAGTATTCTCTTCAATGTTTCTCTTTTCGCCCTGGTATGGTTTGGATCATCCCATCCAAATATTAATAACCCAGTTTGATCTTGGGTATTAGTAGGTGTATCATCAATGTCTTCTACCTATCAACATACACAAGCATTATTTAATGTTTGGAGAGAATTGGATAAATCATAATTGTATCAATTTCAAAGAAATATAATAAAATATATTGTATTAACTAATAAGAATATAGAATGCATGAACATATATACATCAATTGAATAGCAGAATATTATTTTATATACTACTTCTTTTATACAACAATTTAAAATAAAACACAATTTTAAAAACATTGTGTATAAAATGTTAGTCCACACTCATTGATTATTCTTTGGTTTTCTTCCCTTACAAACATCCTTAAAGCAACCTAGTTCTTCCCTTTTCTTTCGTGCATGAGTGCATTTTAAGAAGGGGTAATTAATCAATAACTCATCCCCAATGGTGAGTTCCATAATAGCCTCAACCATTATCAAGCTATCAACCTCTCATTCCATATCTCTATCTTTATCATTTATAACTTCAAAAAATTGACAATTCGGTCTTACATTAGGGTCCCTTCGCTTACTACTATTTCTAAAACCTACATTACTTTTGTGTGTGTATTCACATCCATATATATACATAAGATGACCTCTATTAATTTCTTTTCCACTTTCCAATTGGAGACGATGTATATACATATTCGAATTTAGACCATATGCTAACATGCTAGGATTATATTCTGCTAGCCTTCTCCATTCACTATTGTAATATGATGGACCATAATATGGCATTAATATCCTAGTGGTTTGTTGTGAATTGTTTCTATATTTAGATCCCACATGGACATTTTGAACAATAAAAAGGCCTAGATTTGCTCCATGAATATTGGAGGATCATATCATGTAGTTGTATCCCCAAAATTGAAACACCTCATACACTCTAGGTAGTTGTTGATCATTGGGCCAAGCACAATACAATTGACGATCAAATGTCTCTTTGTAAATTGATCTCAAACTCAGGGGAAAGTCATCATCTCTATCAAATTCATTCTCATAGGGTATGTAGTCCACCTTCCCCTTGTCTTTAAGCAAATTATGCATCTTTAAAGTGGTCCTTGTTATGTTACTTTTTTTCATCAAATCCTCATCTTCAGAGCTAGTATATGTGAAAATATTTTTGTTAGATGTATCATCTGATAAATGATCATCGCCCTCTAGGATACAATTCGGTGATCTGGGAAAATTTAAACCAAGAACTTTATCTTGCAAGTATTCATTAAGAAAAAAATTAATTATTTAAATAATATAAAACAATGTTTAAAAGAAGTATACATATTATTTATATAAAATTGGAAAATTCCTTACCACAATTCCAATTGGATTTGAATTGATTGTAGGAGGCATACTACCCATTGGAAGCTCATCATATATGTAATGTCTTTGTACAATTGCTCGTTTGAATTGTTTCTTCCCACGACATACAAAACATCCACAAACAACAATCTTCTCAAAGTATTCATCCCATGTAGTATAGTCCAAACCAACCTCTTGTTCAGTGCAATCATTTGTTGTGTCTGCATGATCCATTGTCATATCCTCTTCCACCCATTGTCCTCTATGGGATTTAACAGTTTTAGTTCCACGTCCACGTACATATATTTTTCTTTTGCTAGTTGAATGCTCAAGCTCTACATTTGCTCCAATATCCATCTAAAATACTCACCAACATGCATTAATTTCTAACAAGATTGGATAATACACTATAAATTTAATAATTTTGTGAAAAAACATGGACGTTTCACAAAATGCCATCAAATTATTTTTTCCTAAGTTAAGTCAAAATTAGAGTACCTGATGACCCGCGTCTAAATTGACCGCGTATGGTTTTTAATGTTACTACCCATTTTTCTAATGGTTTTATCACAACTACAAGGTGTAACAATATTTCATCCCTACAATATGGTTTCCTAGTTCATTTATAGACATCGCAAGATTGAGCATATTCTAAGTATTTCATGATGGCTCTCCCATAAAATTATAAGTATTTTATGATCCATGATGCAACATCAAAGGATGCCATATACCATGATCTTGTACAAATGACCTATTTATCTAATAGTTGGTCACACAAAAAACCAATTGTTTCTTCTGTGTTGTCAAGTATCCTTGTGGAAAAAGACCTATGGTGAGAAAAATAATTATGTCATTCAAATAATTTGGTACTATGTCATGTCACCAAACATGTGCTATGTCACATGTTCTCAAAGTTGAAACCCTATGAGATAAACCCATTGCATTATATCTTTACTACCAAGGACTTTTGGCAGGAAGTGCATACTTGGTGCAATATCAACACCATCAACACATACATAGATGAATTCTTCCTCTTTCTAAAGAAGAAGAAAAGTGAAGACAATTATGAATTCCAAAGGGTTCTCATCATGGTCCATGAACCAATACTCCTCCTGACATTTATTTTACAAAATAAACACAAAGACTTGATGGAAGGAAACTCACCAAGTCAACGGTTCCTCAATCTGAGTCTTGGTTTTCATTATATGATGAGTTGCAAGTCACATCGCAAACCATTTCGGGGACTCTTTGCCAATTCCTCCTCAGGGAATAAAAACCTAATGGAGCAACATTTTTGAGTTTCGTGAGATGGTGTAAGATTATTTAGGAATGTACTAGGTTACCACATTATCCATCCACTCCAAAGGGACGGTTTCATAAATTGGACCCCTTAATACAAATGTTGCATTGCTTAAAAATGAGCAAAACACTAGTTCTCGAAATCAATGAGTAAAGAAACTTTCGAGGCATGGAACCTAAGAGTCAACTGTGATATAGCTAAAATCCTATCCTAGTAATCCATTGGATTCAATAGTTCCTCAATCTTAGTCTGGGTTTTTGTTTTATGCCCAGTTGCAAGTCGCATCACAAACCATTTTAGTGACTTTTGGCCAATTCCTCCTTAGGGAATAAAAACCTAACATAGCAACATTTTTTAGTTCTGTGAGATGAAACAAGATTTTTTAGGCATGGAATAGGTCAACACATTTTTCATCCTCTCCTGAGGCATGTTTTCATAAATTGGACCCCTAAATCTAAATGTTGCATTACTTCTTACTTAGCAAAACCCTAGTTCTCAAAATTGATGAAAAAAATAGCTTTCGAGGCATGGGACTCGGGAGTGAGGGATGCTCTAGCTGAAATCCTATGATAGGAATCCAATGTAGACAATGGTTCATCAATATGAGTCTCGTTGTTTTTTGTATTTCGATTTTCAGGTTGCATCCCAAACCATTTTGGGAACTCTTGGCCAAATCCTCCTCAGGGCATAAAAACCTAACATAGCATCATTTTTTAGTTCCGTGAGATGTTGCAATATTTTTTAGGAATGGAATAGGTGACCAAATTATCCATCCACTCATGAGGGATAGTTTCATAAATTGGACCTCTTAATCCATATGTTGCATTGTTTCAAACTAAGAAAAACACTAGTTCTCGAAATCAATGAGTAAAGCAAATTTTGAGGCATGGAACCTAGGAGTTAGGGGTGCTCTAGCTGAAATCCTATCCCAGTAATCCATCGGAGTTGATGCCTCCTCAATATGAGTCTCAGTTTTCATTTTATACCCAGTTACAATTCGCATCCCAAACCATTTCAAAGACTCTTGGACAATTCCTCCTCAGGGCATAAAAACCTAACAGAGCAACATTGTAGAGTTTTGTGAGATGCTATAAGATTGTTTAGGCATGGAATAGGTGACCACATTGTCCATCCACTCCTGAGGCATGGTTTCATAAATTGGACCCCTAAATCCAAATGTTGCATTGCTTCTTACTAAGAAAAACCCTAGTTCTCAAAATCGATGAAAACAACAACTCCCAAGGCATGGGACACAGGAGTGAGGGGTGCTCTAGCTGAAATCCTATTCCAGGAATCCAATGAAGATGGAGATTCCACAATATGAGTCTCGTTTTTCATTATATTCAGATTTGCAAGTCACATCCCAAACCATTTCTGGGACTCTTGGCCAATTCCTCCTTAGGGCATAAAAACCTAACAAAGCAACATTTTTGAGTTTCGTGAGTTGTTGCAAGTTTGTTTAGGAATGGACTAGGTGACCACATTATCCATATTCTCTTGAGGTATGGTTTCATATATTGTACCCCTTAATCCAAATGTTGCATTGCTTCAAACTGAGCAAAACACTAGTTCTCAAAATCAATGAGTAACACAACTTCTGAGGCATGGCACCTAGGAGTGAGGGGTTCTCTAGCTGAAATCCTATCCATGTAATCCATAGGAGTCAAATGTTCCTCAATATGAGTCTTGGTTTTCATTTTATTCCCAGTTGCAAGTGGCATCCCAAACCATTTCAAGGACTCTTGGCCAATTCCTCCTCAGGTCATAAAAGCCTAACATAGAAGCATGTTTGAGTTCCGTGAGATGATGCAAGATTTTTTAGGCATGGACTAAGTGACCACATTTTCCATCCTCTCTTGAAGCATGGTTTCATAAATTGGACCCCGAAATCCAAATGTTGCATTGCTTCTTATTGAGAAAAACCCCAATTCTCAAAATTGATGGAAAAAACAACTTCTGAAGCATGGGACTTAGGAGTGAGGGGTGATCTAGCTGAAATCCTATGCCAGAAATCCAACAGAGACGACGGTTCCTCAATTCGAGTCCTGATTTTCGTTATATGTCAAGTTGCAAGTCACATCCCAAACCATGTCAGGGACTCTTGGCAATTCCTCCTTAGGACATAAAAATCCAACATAGAAACATTTTTGAGTTTTGTGAGATGTTGCAAGCTTGTTTAGGCATAGAATAGGTAACCACATTATCCATCCATTCCCGAAGGAAAGTTTCATAAATTGGACCCCTTAATCCAAATTCTATATTACTTCAAACTGATAAAAACATCAGTTCTCTAAATCAATGAGTAAAGAAACTTCTGTGACATGGAATCCAGAAGTGAAGGGTGCTCTAACTAAAATCCTATCCTAGTACTCCATCAGAATCGACAGTTTCTCAATATGAGTCTCAGTTTTCATTTTATGCCTAGTTGCAAGTTGCATCCCAAACCATTTTAGGGAGTCTTGGCCAATTCCTCCTCAGGGCATAAAAACTAACGACGCAACATTTTTGAGTTCTGTGAGATGTTGCAAGCTTGTTTAGCCATGGACTAGGTGACCACATTGTCCATCCTCTCTTGAGGCATGGCTTCATAAATTAGACCCCTAAATACAAATGTTGCATTGCTTCTTATTGAGAAAAACCCTAGTTCTCAAAATCAAAGAAAAAAACAACTTCTGAGTCCTGGGACTCAAGAGTGAGGGGTGATCCAGCTAAAATACTATACCAAGAATCCAACGAAGATGGCGGTTCCTCAGTCCAAGTCTTATTTTTTTTTATATTACCAGTTGCAAGTCACATCCCAAACCATTTTGGGGACTCTTGACCAATTCCTCCTCATAGCATAAAAACCTAACGGAGCCGAATTTTTGAGTTTTGTGAGATGTTGCAAGATTGTTTAGGAATTTACTAGGTGACCATATTATCCATCTGCTCCTAAGGGATGTTTTCAAAAATTGGACTCCTTAAGCCAAATGTTTCATTTCTTCAAACTAAGCAAAACATTAATTCTCATAATCAATGATTAAAGCAACTTCTAAGGCATGACATCCGAGACTGAGGGGTATTCTATTTGAAATCATATCCCAGTAATCCATTGGAGTCGACAGTTCCTCAATATGAATATCGATTTTACTTTTATGCCCCGTTGCAAGTCGCATCCCAAACCATTTCAGGGACTCTTGGCCAATTCCTCCTCAGGGTATAAAAACCTAATGGAGTAGTATTTTTGATTTATGTGAGATGCTGCAAGATTTTTTAGGCATGGATTAGGTGACCACATTGTCCATCCACTCCCAAGGCATGGTTTCATAAATTTGACCCCTAAATCCAAATGTTGCATTTCTTCTTACTCAACAACACCCTAGTTCTCAAAATCAATGAAAAAAACAACTTCCGAGGCATTGGACCTAGGAGTGAGTGGTGCCCTAGCTGAAATCCTATGTCAGGAATCCAATAGAGATGGTGGTTCCTCAATATTATTCTCAATTTTCATTATATGTCGAGTTGCAAGTCGCATCCAAAACTATTTCGGGGACTCTTGGCCAATTCCTCCTTAGGGCATAAAAAACTAACGGAGAGACATTTTTGAATTTCGTGAGATGGTGCAAGATTTTTTAGGCATGGACTAGGTGAAAAAATTATTCATCCACTCCCGAGGGATGGTTTCATAAATTGAACCCCTTAATCCAAATGTTGCATTGCTTCAAATTGAGAAAAAACATTAGTTATTGAAATCAATGAGTAAAGAAACTTCCGAGGCAAGGAACCTGGGAGTGAGGGGTGATTTAGGTGAAATCCTATCCCAGTAATCCATTGGAATTGACGGTTCCTCAATATGAGTCTCGGTTTTCTTTTTATGCCAAGTTGCAAGTTGCATCCCAAACCATTTCAGTGACTCTTGGCCAATTCCTCCTCAGGGCATACAAACCTAACAGAGCAACATTTTTAAGTTTCGTGAGATGATTCAAGCTTGTTTAGGCATGGAATAGGTGACCAAATTATCCATCCACTCCCAAGGAATGGTTTCTTAAATTGGACCCCTTAATCTAAATATTAGATTGCTTCTTACTGAGCAAAACCCTAGTTCTCAAAATCGATGAAAAAAACAACTTTTGAGGCATGGGACCCAAGAGTGAGGGGTGATATAGCTGAAATCCTATGCCAGTAATCCAACAGAGATGATGGTTCCATAACTTGAGTCTCAATTTTTTTTATATTCCCAGTTACAAGTTGCATCCCAAACAATTTTGGGGACTCTTGGCCAATTCCTCCTTAGGGAATAAAAACCTAACGGAGCAACATTTTTAAGTTTCATGAGATGTTGCATGCTTGTTTAGGAATGGAATATGTGACCACATTATCCATCCTCTCCTGAGGGATGGTTTCATAAATTGGACCCCTTAATTCAAATGTTGCATTGCTTCAAACTGAGAAAAACACTAGTTCTCGAAATCAATGAGTAAAGAAACTTATGAGGCATGGAACCCAGAAATTAGGGGTGTCTAGCTGAAATCCTATCCCAGTAATCCATTAGAATCGACGGTTCCTCAATCTGAGTCTTGGTTTTTCTTTTATGCCCAGTTGCAAGTCACATCCCAAACCATTTCAGGGACTCTTGGCCAATTCTTCCTCAGGGCATAAAAACCTAATGGAGCAACATTTTTTAGTTCTGTGAGATGCTACAAGTTTTTTTAGGAATGGATTAGGTGACCAAATTGTCCATATGCTCCCAAGACATGGTTTCGTAAATTGGACCCCTAAATCCAAATTTTTCATTTCTTCTTACTAAGAAAAACCCTATTTCTCAAAGTCGATGAAAAAAACAACTTCTAAGGCATTGGACCCAGGAGTGAGGGGTGCTCTAGCTGAAATACTATGCCAGGAATCCAATGGATATGATGGTTTCTCAATCTAAGTCTCATTTTTCATTATATATTGAGTTTCAAGTTGCATCCCAAACCATTTCGAGGACTCTTGGCCAATTCCTCCTTAGGACATAAAATCCTAACAGAGCAGCATTTTTAAGTTCCATGAGATGTTGCAAGATTGTTTAGGGATGGAATAGGTGGACACATTATCCATCCATTCCCAAGGGATGGTTTCATAAATTGGACCCCTTAATCCAAATACTGCATTGCTTCAATCTTATCAAAACACTAGTTCTCAAAATCATTGAGTAAAGAAACTTTCTAGGCATGGCACCTGGGAGTGGAGGGTGATCTAGCTAAAATCCTATCCTAGTAATCCATAGGAGTCGACAGTTCCTCAATATGATTCTTGGTTTTCAGTTTATTCTCAGTTGCAAGTCGCATCCCAATCCATTTCAGGGACTCTTGGCCAATTCCTTCTCAGGGAATAAAAACATAATGGAGAAACACTTTTGAGTTTCGTGAGATGTTGCAAGCTTGTTTAGGCATGGAATAGGTGACCACATTTTTGATTCACTCCCGAGGCATGGCTGCATAAATTGGAATCCTAAATCTAAATGTCGCATTTCTTCTTACTGAGAAAAACCCTAGTTCTCAAAATCGATGAAAAGGACAACTTTTGAGGCATGGGACGTGGGAGTGAGGGGTTCTCTAGCTGAAATCCTATACTAAGAATCCAATGAAAATGATGGTTCCTCAATCCGAGTCTTCACTTTTGTTATATGTCGAGTTGCAAGTTGCATCCCAAACTATTTTGGGGACTCTTGGCCAGTTCCTCATCGAGGCATATAAACCTAACATAGTAGCATTGTTGAGTTCCGTGAGATGACACAAACTTGTTTAGGCATTGAATAGGTGACCACATTATCCATCCATTCCCGAGGGATGGTTTCATAAATTGGATCCCTTAATTCAAATGTTATATTGCTTCAAACTGAGAAAAACACTAGTTCTCGAAATCAATGAGTAAAGCAACTTTTGAGGCATGGCATCTGGGAGTGAGGGGTGCTCTAGATGAAATCATATCCTATTAATCCATCAGAGTTGACAGTTCCTCAATATGATTCTTGTTTTTTGTTTATGCCCAGTTGTAAGCCGCATCCCGAACCATTTCAGGGACTCTTGGCCAATTCCTCCTTAGGGAATAAAAACCTAACGGAGCGACATTTTTGAGTTACGTGAGATGTTGTAAGATTATTTAGGCATGGACTAGTTGACCACATTGTCCATCCACTCTCGATACTTGGTTTCATAAATTGGACCCCTAGATCCAAATGTTGCATTGATTCTTACTGAGCAAAAAACTAGTTCTCAAAATCGATGAAAAAAACAACTTTCGAGGCATGAGACCCAGAAGTGAGGGGTGCTCTAGCTAAAATCCTATGCCAGGAATCCAACAGAGATGACAATTACTCAATCTGATTCTTGGCTTTCGTTATATTCCTAGTTTCAAGTTGCATCCCAAACCATTTTGGGGACTCTTGGCCAATTCTTCCTCGGGGAATAAAAAATAGTTTCATAGATGTTGCAAGATTGTTTATTCATGGACTAGGTGACCACATTATCCATCTTCTCCTGAGGGACGGTTTCATAAATTGGACCTCTTAAATTAAATGTTTCATTGCTTCAAACTGAGAAAAACACTTGTTCTTGAAATAAATGAGTAAAGAAACTTCTGAGGCATGGCACGTGGAAGTAAGGGGTGCTATACTTGAAATCCTATCCCATTAATCCATCGGAGTTGACAATTCCTCAATCTGAGTCTCACTTTTCTTTTTATGCCCAGTTGTGTTAAGAACCAAACATCAATATAACATATAAAAACCTCAGGAAAAGTACTCAACGCCTTGAAAAAGAGATAATTTCAGATAATAAGCCTCTTCGAGGGGGCAACCTCCTTTTACCCCACTTAAATGTTCAAGTACAAGATGATTCAAAATGAAAATGTCTCCTTGGTATATA
>JASDQU010436701.1:28553-41917 GCA_032191745.1 Picea mariana
CCACTTTGACTACTTTGACCTTTTGGGGCTTCTAGATGACATATGAGGGTCCTCCAACTTCGTAAGGCCATAACTCTCGAACCGTGAGGAGTTATGTGACGTTCGACATACTACCAGAAATGACATGACATGTATTATCCATATAGAATAGTATTATTTGAAAATATATCATAACTCATATCGTTACCCATCAAACAAACTTGGGTCCATTACCCAAACCTGGGGTGTCCAACTTCTGATGGCCATAGCTCTCTAACCGTGAGGAATTATGTGACGTTCCACATACCACTATAAATGACATGAAAAGCACTATTCATATAGGATATTTTCCTTGAGAAGTTCACTTTCCTTCATCTCATTATTCCACAATTAAGCATGGGTTCTCTTACTCCACAAAGCATCTTCCCGTGAGGGCTTTCACCATAAGGGGACCACTTTGGAGTTCATCCATATTTACTTCTTATCAACCATGAAAAAACAATAATGAGTCATATTTACATCAAACAATACTGGGTCCATTACCCAAACCTTTGTGCTATGGGGCTTTCTTCAAGGGTTGACATCAATGACAACCAACCTTAATCAACAAATTCGACTTTCAAATTTTATTTAAAGTCCCAAAATACATCACCCTACAGTTTTTATTTATAGTTTACTATTTATTTTGTTGTTATTTTATTTTATATTTTATATTTTATTATATTTTTGTATTATTGTATATATTATTTATTTATTTATTTATATTATTATATTATATTTTATTGTTTTCGGAACTTTGGGACTTCGGGGGATTTAATACTCTCAAATTTTATTCATACCCGAAGTCTTGAAGACCTACCTTACCTAAAGTCCCTAAATCCCTCATACTATCTTATTCCACTTACCCACTCCACCTAAGCCTAAATCCTACCCCACTCACCTAGGCTCTACCCTCACCCATCACCACGTACTTCCATTCAACTCCACATAGAACCTTATCTTATTTTTATTTTTAAATATTATATTTTAATACCCTAAATCTAATAAAAAATTGTCACATACATTCCTCCACCATTGTTGGACACACTGACCACACTGAGAGGGGGGGGGGGTGAATAAGTACTTCCATGTATCAAGTAAATTGATCTACTTAGTTGATCTACACTGGGATTTAGTTGATCTACTTAGCTACTTCCATGTATCAACAACATTCATCAATAAGAGACAACTATAAGACATTACCATAATCAACACAAAGAACACGAGTCATATATGTAAAAGTTTTGTATTATGTGTTAGAGGAGACTACAATCTTAGGGTTTTATTAGCATCAATTGAAAAGAGAAACAACTCCAACAGAGTATCAAATCTACACACAAGACCCATCTTTCATATCTCAGCACCAACTGAGATGTGAGGAATCCAACCCTCAAGTACAAGACCTAGCGTGTAGACATAAATAATCTGTCAAATGTACCACCACACCTTCTGAAATAACCTATCAAAACAATCTGTCACATCAAGCTCATCAACCAAATCATATCTACTCACCAAGATCAATATCCAAGACAACTCTCTCAATCATATTCACAATATCACTTAGATGTGCATCAACCTACAACCATCATCAACATGTACCAATATGCTAAGGCATGTATACAAATAATGTGTCAAAAAAACTACCCAAACCACCAACAATATAACCAACAAGTGTCTCTCATAGTGTACCAACCATGTACAAATCATTTACCAACATCACCATACCATACACCTCATGTATATTCAAACTCATCAACTAAGTGTCTCATTCATGAACCCAACATATACTTCAACCATATACCAAAACATTCATGAAGATAACCAACATGATTCCTCTAGAAATACATCACAAATCCATAAGCCAAATACCATAAACCCTTACACAAGAACATGTGCAAAAACCATACCTTTAATCCTATAAGAATCATCAAGACCTATAACATACCATTCAACAATTGGAACAATTCCAATACCCAAATCTGATGTGGCTACCGAATTGCCAACAACAATTCTAATGTCATTCTTTTGTTGTCGTGATTCAGTTGCTGCAGTTCTGCTGCCATGATTCTCCTATTTTGATTATGCTACCGCTATGTTTCTACCACGATCTTGCTGCCGCAACTTTTTTGTCCCGATTTTTCTGCTATGGATTTGATCTATCAATAATACCTATCATAAACCTTTCACCAAATAGTTGATATTCAATATGCTCAAAGATTACACTCATAAGAGACCCTTCCTCTCTTTTTTATACTTCTCCAAGTAGCTTCCTCTAGGGGTTATCATCTAACAAACTTTACCCAACTTCCTTATTTTGGGGCTAACCCACTTCTAATCACTTGCCCACTTACAACCACTTTTCCACAAATAGTAAACTCTCCACTTCTAGTTGCAAATAATTTATTTTTAATTTTTTTCTTGTTGCAACCACTTAATCCATGACTAACAACTTTGACTGGTCAACTTCTTCTAGGATCTTCTAGAACATTTTGACTTCGTTGACCTTCTACGGGCTTCTAGACACACATGAGGGTTCTACAACTACACATGGCCATATCTCTATAATCGTGGGGAGTTATGTGACTTTCCACATATCAATGAAAATGGCATGACAAGAATTATCCATATATAATAGTCTCTCTTACAAATTCACTCATATTTATTACATTATTCCTCAACCAAACTTGGGTTCCTTAACCATATTGTTAGGATTACTCAACCACTTAACCATTTGGAATTTACAAAGCATATTCCCGTGAGGGATTTCACCATAAGGGGAACGCTTTCAAAACTTTATCCAAGAGCATCTTCCCGTGAGGGATTGCACCATAAGGGGACCACTTTGGAGTTCATCCATTTGGTACTTCCTATCAACCATGACATGACATCAAAGATACAACCTTGACATCAATCTATCCCCTTGAGATCAACCTTGACATCAATGAAAACACATCACTATGACACCACTTGACATCAATTACATCAATGGAAACATAATCCAACAACCAATACATCTATGATACAAGCACATCACTATGAAAATACTTTACATCAAACCTTTGACATCAATGACAACATAGTACAACAATCTCCCCCTTTGGAATTGATGACAACACCAACATTGATGGAAACACTTGGACATGGAAATGCTCATGCTCCTTCTGTGATCATTTATCCTCATCAATGTTCATCTCAACACATCAATGTGACTATCTCTCCCTCTTTGACATCAATTGTAAAGGGTATATCTCTTTGGGGCTGCTCCCCCTAACTGAACTATTATGTGGGTTTCTCTTCATAAATATGATGAATCTCTCCTCCTGGAATCATACTTTTGTAACCAATCAAGGGAAAAATAATAACTTCCCCTGTGGGTATATATCCCCATTTCTTCTCTTCAACATTCTAGGTAATCATTGTGAACAATATGATACCACTATATTATGCTTTTGTTGCGGATGTTGCTACTCTACTAGAACATTGATCAACTACTCAACATTAATGCATCAAGACTACCATGCTCTTCCTATGATGATCCTTGGACATGTCCATGCATCAACCATTTAAACTTGTTCCATACCATACATAAAGTGTATGATAATCATACATACTATCCCGTGCATCAACCATGAAGCAAAGGATATGTCAACAATGAATAGTGAATCATGAACAAACCATCAACCATGTACGTCATGTGCCATATAATGTCCCAAATGTGTATCCAGATCATCGATAACATCATCAACCATACAACATGCCAACCATGTGCCTAAAAACAGTGTCATATCACTCATGATATGCCTCTATCATAAACTAACTACCACAAACCATATTCCAAGAAATGTATCTCAACCATCAAGCATCAATCATGTACCATATACCATCAATAATTGCATCAACCATGCACCAAACATGTGTTACCACTTGTACCATAGAAATTGCATCAATCATGCACCAAACCCCAACAAGATGAACCACAATCAAGATATCCATACACATATGACACATTATCCATAAACCATTTGTTAGTGATACTACTAGCAAGTGCCTCTAACAAACAACCAAGTTTTCACCAATCATGCATCAACTGTAGATCAATCTATGAATCATCAATGATGTATAACATCACCACCTCATGAACTCATCAAACACGTGTCCCAATATGTAGCTTGACCACATGCCAAATGCATGCACCAAGACATCCAACAAGTATGCCTTTAATAATACATCATAAGATATATCAATGGAGCTCACATATGTACCATCCATGTACCATGACAAATCTACCTGAAAATCCATTCACTACAACAAGTACTAAGTAGCCAATAGTACCTCTAAACATGTACTAAGAATGTCCCTCAATATATAAATGATATATATCTAGCTAGCATCACATCATCATGATATATCTCATAGACAAGATTCCATAACATCACTGAGAACATAACCAGTAGTATACCTTATCAGGAATGCATCACTCCACATACTAAATTTTGTACCATGCATCCAAGATAGATAAGATTCAACACTCAACCATATGTCATCACCAAACATACATCAAACACACATGAAAGAATATAATCATGAAAAACTGCAACAAACCATGTCAGACCCTGTAAAACAGAGTTATACCATCAAACCATGTTGCAACTCATATGTACACTCCTCTTCTTGAGGATTTTTCCACCGGTACACAGCCTGTTCCATAGAAAAATCGCATATGTATGCAACCTTTCTATAGGTCACCTTGCATATGTACGTGAATTCTACCATAGGATCATGCATATGCTTCAAAAAGAGTGAAGCTTTCTTGATTCTTTATTCCTTCATTCATGTCTCAATGTTCAGTGTTCTTCATCCACTTTTGAGAGTGCCCTAATTTCTCTGTACTTGTACTCTGAGCTTTCATCCTTTCAACATTGTCTTCCTTCCAAGTTACAAGTGCTCTTCTTTCCATGCTATATGAAGCACTCACATTGACTATCTCCTTGAATTCCAACAATCCTGAGCTTTGTGGCCAAACCCACTGCACCTGTAACATCTCATGGTGTGACAATGAGTAGCAATTTGTCCCACTTGATTACATCACCAACATCTTAGGGTGTTATGGAACCTTCCAACATATTTCCTTGCATAATTTCTGCAATCCAAAGCTTTGTGACCATATTCAATACATGAGAAGAAGTGACCATGAAAAACATTTTCATACCTTTTCTTTGGTGTTGACCTTGAAGGTGTCTCTCTTCTGAATTTTCTTTGAGGTGTAGGGATGGCTTCTTTATGTTTTCTCTTCTCTGTTCTTCTGAAGGTTTCCTGTCTTTGTGTAGGTGCTTGACTTGCAACATTGCTTCCACCTTTTGAGAATAACTCAACTCATGTTTCTTATAGGTGCTAGCTTCAAAGTGTGTTGCTTCCTTGTTGTATCCAAGACCTGATTTATCATTTGGTGATCTTTGACTATCCAATATTTCATCCAAAATAGTTTAGTTGTTCATGAACCTTTTTTACTTCTCTACTTTTCTTCTAATAGCAACAACTTTTGCTTCTATCTTACGGCATGATTCTTCCTTTTCATTTACTTGATTCTTCAATAGTTCTTCTATCCTTTTGGCTTCTTCAAGTTGGGCATTTAGATTGACATTGACTTCAAGTATTTTTCTAAGATCATCATCTACCTTCTTCTTTTATTCTTCTTGACTAATTATTTCATTCTTTAGTCTTTTGATTTCTTCTTATTTTTCTTCTAATTGGGTCCTTTGCTGGGTTATTTCACTTCCTTCTTGTTTCTTAAGCATTTTTCTTAGTGTCATGGTAAGTCTTTGGTACTTTTCTAGTGATTCCTTAGTGTATTTTTCAATATACTCAAAAGAAATTGAGCCATATCCTATTTCCATGCTCACTTCTTATAAATCATTCATAATTTTATCTTTAAGCTTCAACAAATATTCCTCTTCATCTACAAGATAATTGTTAGTTGATTCTACACACACAACTTCTAGATCTTCTTCTTCATTTTCAGGAGAACATTCAACATCATTTCATTTAGGAGTATTGCAATCATAATATTTTGAAGAGTCTTTACCTTCATTGTCCTTGATGGAATTTTCTTCTTTGTCTTGATATACCTTCTCCAGCTTCAACCATAGGTCCTTGGCAAAGGTACACTTTCCTATGATTTATTTGACAAAACATGATATTCCTTTTAAGATGGTATTGAATGTTATTTCATTATTCATCTTTTCTACAAATTTTGACGGATTCTTCAAAGGAATTGATCCAACAATAAATATATCCTAAACAACTGTTTCTTTTGACTTCAAGTACCCTTTCATATTTATTCTCCATGTCGAATAATCAGTCTCGTCAAAGAATGGAAATTCATATGCATGTTCATCCATTTGTTTTTCCATGGATCTCCTTCAAGATTGTAAGGAATATAGGGAAGTCCTTCTCTAATACCAATTGTTGGACGCACCAACCACACTTTGGGGGGGGGGGGGTGTGAATCAGTGTGAGGCTCCTTTTACACTTCTTACAAAACTTTAGTTAGAAACACCTTCAAACATATTATTAATGTGTACTTAGCTACATCCATGTATCAACAACATTCATCAATACGAGAGAACTATAAGACATCACCATAATCAAGACAAAGAACACCAATCATATATGTAAACATTTTGTATTATGTGTTACAGGAGACTACAATCTCAGGGTTTTATTAGCATCAAATGTAAATATAAACAACTCCAATAGAGTACCAACTCTACATATAAGACCCAACTTGCAAATCTCAACACTAACCGAGATGTGAGGAATCTAACCCTCAAGTACAAGACCTAGCTTGTAGACATAAACAATCTATCAAATGTACCACCAAACCTTCATATATAACCTATCAAAACAATTTTTCACATCAACCTCATCAGTCAAATCATATATACTCACCAAGATCAATCACCAAGACAACTCTCTCAATCATATGCATAATATCACTCATATGTGCATCAACCTACAACCATCATCAACATGTACCAATATGACAAGGAATGTATACAAATAATGTGTCAAGAACACTACACAAACCACCAACAATATAACCAACAAGTGTCTCTCACAATGTACCAAGCATGTACAAATCATGTAACAACATCACCATACCATACACCTCATGTATATGCCAACTCATAATCTAAGTTTCTTATTCATGAAGCCAACATATAATTCAACCATATACCAAAAGATTCATCAAGATAAACAACATGAGTCTTCTAGCAATACATCACAAATCCATAAGCCAAATACCATAAACCCTTAAAAAATACCATGTGCCAAAACCATACCTATAATCCTATAGCAATCAGAAATACCTATACCATACCATTCAACAATTGGAATAATTCCAATATGAAAATATGACGTGTCTACTGAACTGCCAACAACAATTATGTTGTCGTAGTTCTGCTTCTGTGATTCTATTGCCACAGTTCTATTGCTGTTATTATGTTGCCGATGTTTTTCTTCCATGATTATTTTTTCGTGGTTCTTATACTATGATTATGTTGCCGCAATATTTCTTCTGTGATATTTCTGCTCCAAATTTTCTACCGTAATTTTTCTACCCCGAATTTGCTGCCACGGATTTAATCTATCAATAATTCCTATTATAAAACTTTCACCAAATAGTAAATATTCAATATTCTCAAAGATCACACTCACAAGAGACCCTTCCTATCTTATTTATACTTCTCCAAGTAGCTTAAGTAGCTTCCTCTAGGGGTTATCATCTAACCAACTTTACCCAACTTCCTTCTTTTGGGGCTAACCCACTTCTAATCACTTGTCCACTTGCAACCACTTTTATGCAAATAGTAAACTCTCTACTTCTAGTTGCAACTAATTTGTTTTTAATTGTTTTCTTGTTGCAATCACTTAATCCATGACTAACCACTTTGACTGGTCAACTTATTCTAGGATCTTCTAGAATAATTTGACTTCTTTGACCTTCTAGGGGCTTTTAGACACACATGAGGTTTCTCCAACTACACATGTCCATAAATCTATAACTGTGAGGAGTTATGTGATGTTCCACATATCACCGGAAACGACATGACGAACACTATCCATATAGAATATTCTCTCTTGAAAATTCACTTATATTTAGTACATTATGCCTCAACCAAAATTGGGTTCCTTAACCATATTGCTAGGATTACTCAACCACTTAACCATTTGGACCTTACAAAGCATATTCCTGTGAGGGACTTTACCATAAGGGGATCACTTTGAGAACTTTATATAAGAGTGTCTTCCCGTGGGGGATTTCAGCATAAGGAGATCACTTTGAGAACTTTATATAAGAGCATCTTTGAGAACCTTGAAATCAATGAAAACAAATTACTATGACAACACTTGAAATCAATTACATCAATGACAATGTAATCCAACAACCAATACATCAATGATACAAGCACATCACTATGACAATACTTGAAATTACCCTTTGACATCAATCCTTTGACATCAATGACAACATAGTACAACAATACCCTCCTCACTTCACTCACATAAGAACTCCATACACTAAGTTGTATATAAACACTAAATTTTCATTTTATCCCATGCATATGAGATTTATAAAAAATAAAATTAAACTTACCCAAAACGCACCAATTGTTCACCAATTTGCACATTGACATTTACAGGACCCTAACTTCGGGAGGTCATATCTCGAGATATGGGGCACAAAATCAGGTTTGTGACAACTCGTTGGAAATATGAGATCGAGGAGAACAATATGGAAACATTTATTCAACCAAATATGATCATTAAACCTTCATACAGATTAGCATAAAATAGGGTTTCAAATTTGCAACAACCGGGTTTCTGAGTGGGTTTTTGGAAGAGATTTCATTACCAGAATGACATATTGTTAAAATTCAGTTTCCTGAATATATATCTGTAGAGAATATCATGGAAAGAAATGATTGGAAGCTCATATTTAGTTTCTATTAATTAATTAAATTGGTTTTATTTTGGATAGTTTGGTTTCATATGATTTGGGTTTGATCTTCA
The DNA here is from genome assembly GCA_032191745.1 of Picea mariana. NCBI lineage: Eukaryota > Viridiplantae > Streptophyta > Pinopsida > Pinales > Pinaceae > Picea > Picea mariana. Next base: position 37,647 of record JASDQU010436701.1, read on the forward strand.
TTTTTAATTGATTTTAACTTATAATTTTGTTGATATGTTATGCACCATTGGTTGAAGTGAATCATAATATTGGAGAAATAGAGAAAAAAGAAAAATATTCCATATTTCAAATCAGATTTGAAGATCTTCATTAAACTATCAAGAAACAGATTTATGTTTTGAGAGAGGAACTATGTGCTTATAAAATGAGTTATGTATCAGGTGTTAGGGGAACTTAGGAATACTTTTAGGTAACAAGGATACATTCTTTGTAAATCCTGTGTGGTTGTTGTAAATATTTTCAGACAACAAGATTTAATTTATTGGATTCATTGCTCATTCTTCAGCAAAGCCTTGTCTCTTCTTCTATTTTCTATATTTTTCTTCTTATTATGCCATCATTGTTCATGACTATTTTGCAGTAAGGTCATTATTAGGGTTATAAAAGTAACAATTTGGTATAACCCCCACTTTTACAATTATAAAATAATCATTTGAGACAAATAATTCCCTCTGTCTTCCTGTGAGTAAGACATGACCTTTGTTTCTAACATGTTTTAGTTATTCATAACCCTGATATGTCTTATATGCATTCACTGTCCTTTTGTTGGATTCATCATTGGCAATGCATAGTAAATGGTCTTTTCTTCATCTCAGATTTATAGAGATTACTTTTTCCCTCTGCAAGTCTGATATTTAATTGTTTCTCTTATTTTCTTCTATCTTTCATGAGAAAGTTTTTTTTCTCTGTTTGATGAGACTCTATGACCAATAGATTTAGGTCATTGATATGATAGTTTTAGAATATTTTATCCAGTCTATTGTCTCTTATCCTAAGGTTTGTTTATCCTTTGTTCTGTTTCATTATCTTAAATCTGGCCAATGTGTTTTTTATGTTCAAATGTCTCTTGGTGATATTGATCGGCCCATATTTTATAATCATAAGAGAGAGCCCCATTTGGCTGGAAGGGCCATCTTTCTAGTCAGAAGTTGGTTGAAAATGTACTAGGAATTTCTCTTTTGCAGCCGAGAGACATATCTAGTAACAACATGAGATACACCACTTCCAGCACCTATTGATAAATTGGATAACCTATAGATGTTCAATTTTGATAGGAAAAGAAAATAAATTGTCAGATAGACTCACAGAAGGAGAAATCTCACTATCAACCAAGAAATTTATATTAATATTGAATATGTTATGTTAGATACCAAAATATTGGATATAACAACAACTACTTCTATAAGACTTGCATTTGTTGAAGCTACTACTAGCAAATAAATAAACATAGTAAAATGTATGAGAGACCATGAAGCTAAAATTATACTACTGGAAAATCATGTAGATTATTATAAATCAAAACAGTGAGATGCGACAGAGTTCATTGACTATGCATGTTCAAGATTAATTGAATGATGCACAAAGAGAGTTCTATAGGAAAGCTCGCCACCTTCAAGGACAAATTCAAGATGTATCCAATTTCCAAAATAAGATAAAAGCATGGAAGATATATCAAGAACAAGTTCAATCTAATTTAGTTAAGAGATGGTGACCATATATTGGTGGTATTCCCCTAGAAATCCATTCATTGAGTGAGTAGGATATGATTAGCATTGATTTTTGTCTAAAAAAGTGGAGGGATTTTTCTCGAAAGGCATCGAAGGGTATCCAACAAGAATTTGTAGACTATGCTACAATGTGGCATTGAGTGACAGAGTGACTTGTAGACATGTCACCTTCCTTGATTTGGTTCACGTGATAGTTTTTAGCCTCAAGATGATGTTATAAGAACTATTGAGGATGGGATCCAACAGAACATGCAAGTTATTCATTCCCTCACAATTGTTAGCAATACATCCATGAAAAGTTATATTGAAGACCCAACAAGAGAAATAATGCTAATTAAAAATTTGTTTCCAAAGTTGGAAAAGTATGAAAAGAAAGTGAACCAAAGAATTGCCTCTTTCAAGTCTCCTCCTAAACAACATGACTTTCCACAAAATGACTTTATTGAGAAAACATTCAAATCATGGAAATGTTATGTTGAGAGATATAGAAATTAAAAGGAGAAAGGGTCTAGAAGTCAAGTGGAGAATACCAATGGTTAAGGAGATGAAATGTTTGAACTCCCTCACCTTATTTTTCTATAATTAAGATGAATCTAAAGGATAATAAGTGTTGGAAAATTGGTTTTCATTGTTTTCAACCCTTGGAGATTGATCTTATTGACTGATGTCAACCCTTGAAGCAAGTCCGATAGAAAATTTTGGTAGCCCCAGAGGTGTTGTTAAGAAACCTGAAGTTAATAAAGGAATAATTTAATGAAGATCAATGAATTTTCAGGAGAGACTATGCTAGATGGATAATACATGTCATTCAATTTCCGGTGATATGTGGAATTCCACGTGGTTCCTCATGGTTATTGAGATATGGCCTTGTGAATTTGGAAGACCCTAAAGAGTATTCTAGAATCCCTTAGAAGGTCGACAAGAAGTCAATTATTCTAGAAAGCTTCTAGAAATTCATTAAGGAGATTCCTAGTCAAAGTAATTGCAAAAAGAAAATAATTAAAAATAAAGTGGTTATAACAAGAAATTAATTATGGGTAAAGTAGTTGTAATAAAAAGGTTGAATACTCAAAGTGGTTTGGACAAAAATTAATTATGGGTAAAGTAGTTGTATCAAGAAGGTTGGATAGTCAAAGTTGTTGCAACAAAAAATAAATTAAATAATAAATTGGTTGAACAAGAAGTTAGTTAAGGGAGAAGAAGTTACTATTAGACTAATTATGGAAAAGTTAGTTGCAACAAGAAATTGGGTTAGCTCTATAATAAGGAAAAGGGGTAAATCAGTTACAAGGTGTTAGAACTAAAAGTCACCCTCTGATTGCATAGAAGGTAAGACCAGTACCCATCAGGTTATATGTCACAATGAATAATTTTAAAGAGGTCAAATGGGTAAAACTCAAGATAATATCGTTTTAACTTAGAAAACTGGACCAATATGCACAAGTAATTAAGGTCTTGATTAACTTCAGTCAGTAAGTTGGAGTAAAGGTGAATAGAAGGAATACTTTGGTGAGTAAAGTGTAGAGTTTTGTTGTAGACATCAGGTCTTCAAAAAGCCTAAGGAGGAAAAACTCAAACACAAGATCCTCTTGGATTCAAAGTTTTAGGAAACTGAAGAAAACCATAACAATATTGTAATCAAACATCCATCACAATATAGTTATAACAATCCATGTGAATCCTTCAATCACAGACACTTCAGTATCATAGGAAAATAAGATGAAGAAGAAATCTGACTTATATTGATCAAGAAGTCTCAAATCAAGTTACATAACCAAAGAGCCAGTATGATTCATCAAAATTTTACAATACGAGAGCCTTTCTCAACAATCCGAACTTAAAAAAATATCAAAAGTACATATTTATACTTAGACTGACTACAACCACCATAGGAGCGATCGAGTCATGCATTCAAGGCTTGACTTTTGCATCTTCTCTACAGACCGTGCATGTAGTCTTCTGTCAGATGCGAGCTCTTTTGTTTGGACCTTCTCTGTCATACTGTGCATGCAGTTCTCTGTCGGACGCGAGCTCAGGTCTGCCAGTCATTTCTAGCTTTCCATTTATGGGGGGAGACGATGTTTCAACCACCTCCCTTACTTTCACTAACTACCTTCATTGGGATCAAGACAGGGCCTGAGTCAACTTGGCACCTTGAAAATGTGATGGCCTCACTTTGATCTTTGCCATCTACATTTACTGGACCTTTGCAGAGCAAATTGGAAGGAGGACATGGAGGAGGACGATGGTGATTGGGTGAGGTGGTTGGCACAAAATTGCAGGCTGCAACGAGTGAGAAACGTCCATGTGGAAGGACGCAACTAGAGAACGGTGACCGGGACTGTGTGAGTGTGAGTAATCGGGGGATGCAGTGTAAAGGTGTGAAGGCGATGTGGCAAGGGGAGAGGATGCAGTGGCAAAGCGAAGTGGTAGGTCAGGGGGTACATGAAAATAACAGAGGTGACATTGGGTGTGAGTGGAGGATAGATGTTGGGAGGTGAGAGGGGGAGAAATGACAGTGGGGAAGGGACAGGTGTGTGCTAGGGCGAGTTGAGGACAGGTGTCAGCGGGAGCACAAGAGGTATGGGAAGGCGGTCTGGTGGTTAGCTCAGAGGGGTGGGTAGGAGGTAAGTGGTAAAGCATGTAGGGGGTCCAAGTTGTTGTGGGGATGACACGTCATGATGGGACCGCACCATAAAACCACCAAATCAGAGCCCCCCCCC
>JASDQU010436701.1:74991-94883 GCA_032191745.1 Picea mariana
TTTTCCTTCCAATGAAAATTTCATGAAAAGTTCTTGAAAATTAAAAGACATTGTTCCTAATGATTGTAACCATTGGATTCCTAGTACAACGTCAACACCACCCATGGGTATAGAAATCATTGGACTATTCATTACATATTCCCCCATAGTAATATTGATATTATTGTTTTTTCTTGAGCAATTGATAGTTCTTCCATCTTCAATCATTACTTGAAACTCTGGCGCTAGATATACAAAACAATTGAGAGCTTTGGCTAATTTATAGTGAATGAAATTGTGAGTACTGCCAGAATCAATTAGGACTATTACATTTTTCTTTTTGATATATCCTTCAATCTTGAGGGTTTGAGGAGTGCTAATCCCATCCAATTCATTACACGATATCGTGGGAGTCAACTCTTTAGATGAAATTGCTTCTACATTTTCATCTTGAGATGGTTCTTGTTCATGTTCTTGTTCTTCTTCTTCTTCTTCTTCCTCTTCACAATCTATGTAGAATAATTTCTTCTCACCACACTTATGTCCCTTACTGTACTTGAGGTCACAATTAAAGAATAAACCTTTTTCTTTTCTTTCCTCTAATTGTTGAGGTGTCAACCTTGTAGGTTGAGTTGTTTTAGAAGAAGGATCGGTATTCTCTCTATAGATGTTAGGATTGGTCCTTCTAGTAGCCATATCCATATTTTTACTTTCAACATTTCTTTCCACCCTAAATGCATTGTCCAATGATTTGGGTTCCCAAAGGTGAACCTCATGTTGAATGTTATCCTTTAAAGTTCCTATGAATACATCAATCAAGTGCTCATCTGGAATATATGTTACTGTTATATTCAATCTTTGGAAGTTCTCAATGTGCTCTGTAACTGAACCCTTTTGCTTAAGATTTATCAATTGGCTAAAGAAGGTATTGCTCCTTGTATCCTTATAGTGTGCTATCATTTCTTCCGAGAAAATTGTCCAAGTGATGAGTGATTTGCGAGAACAAAGCCATCGATACCACACAAATTGATTGGGTTCTAAATATAAAGAAGCAATTCATACCTTTTGTGTATGTGGCACATTATGTAGATCAAAGAATTGCTCCATCTGAAGTATCCATCTAATTGGGTCCTTGCCATCAAAATTCCTCATATCGATCTTAGGAACATGGTTGGTCTTCAACCCAAAGTTGGAGTTTCTCCATTCTCAATTCACCTTTCTTGTGTCCTCATCATGAATTTCATGGGATACATTTTCACTTTCAGGTTTCCTCTCTATTAGGAAGTTTTTCAATCCTTCCATCATCTCCCCTTTTAAACCATCCATCTTAGTATTTATTACCTCAAACTTAGCTTCCGTTGAATCCATCATCTCTTGTAGTTCATATTTTGTTACTATCTTCATTTGTAAATCATTTATGTCCCTACGCATTTCTTCACCTTCATCAAGAGTTCATGTAGGATTGTATGGAGGCTTATTTGGTGTAGAATTTCCTTTTTTGGGTGGCATGTTGGATAGGTATCACTTTTGAACCTTGATTTTGAGGTGGCTCTGCCAGACAATCTTTCTTTTGATGTATCTCCAAAGTTTCGGCCCTTCTGGGTATGAAACTTTCTTTTTTGTACTTCTCTTATATTTCTTCTCTGCAATTTCATAGGTCTGATCAAAATTGGATGTTCCAAATGGAATTTACGGTAACTTCCCCACAACTTGCTGATTTTTGGCCTTTCCAGGAGATCTCACTTGTATAGCGTGCCCCGCACAAAATGATTGATATAAAATTCTGAAACTTGTACTAGAAATAATACAGACTATCCACTATCCAATGCAACCAATCTCACTCAATTTGGATACTCTAGGAAGAAGTTATGATTGTTTTACCTAGAACACCTTATTGAGCCTAGTCAATAGGACTAGTCAGATATCCTATCTTCCACAGGGTGTATCAGAAAATGTAATATGACCCAGAAGCTGAAACTTTTACCACAGATACCTTACTAATTTATGTAAATAGCCTCTAGATTTCAGGGTCTGAAAATTTACAGAAAACATTTTATAGAGAAAATTACGCAATGAATCAGTTCAAGATGATTCCAGAACCCTATCTTGCACAGGTTGTATCTCCGAAAGTATAAGGCCTCGGGAGCTGAAATTGTAACATGATGTACCTTGGTCCATATACAAAATATGCTCCAATCCATTCCTTTTGAAACATTGTAGGAAACAAATTATAGCGAAAATTCCAAGATGTCTCAGATGTAGCAGAGAAACCCCAAGACCTTGAGCTCTGATACCATATGTTAAGAACCAAATATCAATATAGCATAAAAAAACCTCAGAATAAGTACTCAACACCTTGAAAAATAAAGAAATTCAAATAATAAGCCTCTTCGAGGGGGAAACCTCCTTATGCCCACATAAATGTACAATTACAAGCTGATTCCAAATGAAAATGTCTCCTTGGTGTATATAGGAGACTAGGAAGTATAATTACAACTAATGGAATAAAGGCGACATAAATAAAATAAATTTAATAATGTAATATGCCCCAATTAAGGGGTAATGAGCCACTATTTAGGGCTTAACATCAACCATGGCCTTCTTCCATAGTTTACTATCCTCTAATTTCACTGCTTCCCTGATAGTTTTGGGATCATCATCAATAATAGATAAAGCAAAATTGGAATGGAAATCAGCTGGACTATACCTTTCTGGTTTCCTTTTTTCTCTCACTGATATCCTCAATACTAGGGTATGAGGTTCTTCTTCTTCTTCTGCTTCATATTCTTCAGATGATTGATATTTTGCATCATCCAACTCTAGCTCTATTTTCTCAGGTTCGTCTTGCCTTGGTAGGAATTCCTATTTGGACACATATTTTACCTCTCTAAAAACAACATCTTGACTGTAAATTGTCTTCTTAGTTTCTGGGTTCCAAAGATTATAACCTTTCACACCATCTTTATAACCAATAAAGATACACTTTTCAGCTTTTTTATCCAGCTTACTCCTATTTTCCTTTGGAACATGTACATAAGCATCACAACCAAACACTCTAAGATGTTGAAGATAAGGTTTATTTTCAGTCCATACCTTGTGTGGAGTTTTATCATCCAACACTGATGAAGGTGATCGATTGACCAGGTAACATGTTGTACCCACTACCTCTGCCCAGAATTATTGCCCTAACTCGGCACCGTTGAGCATGCTCCTTGATTTTTCCATCAGTGTCCTATTCATCCTTTCTGCAACTCCATTTTTTTGAGGAGTGTATGGATTAGTATTATGCCTTGCTATACCACACTTCTTACAAAATTCTTCGAATTCATTTTCGCAGAATTCTCCACCATTATCTATTCTCAATACCTTTATTTTCTTTTCTGTTTGATTTTCTACTAGATCCTTAAACTCTTTAAAATTATCAAATACCTCAGATTTCTTTCTAAGAAAATAAATCCATGTGTTCCTTGAGAAATCATCTATGAATGAAACATAATACACAGATTTACCTAGGGATGGAACGGGAACAGGTCCAAACACATCACTATGTATCAACTCTAAGATCCCCTTTTCTCTTGTAGCACCAGATGGGAATCTTACTCGATTTTGTTTTCCATATATGCAATGTTCACAGAAATCAAAATCTAGAGTGAAATTAGACATACCTTCAACCATACCTTTACTATGTAGTGTTTGAAGGCTCTTTTCTCCAATATGCCCCAGTCTTTGATGCCACAACATGGTCTTCTTTTCAGGAATGGTATTGGTCTTTTCTTCTTTGTTTGTCTGCTCAGGGTCAATAGAACTGTTACACCCATTAGTGTAAGTGCTTCCCAACAACTTGTACAGAGTTCCACACTGAACTCCCCTCATCAACACCATTGTTCCTCGTACCATCTTGCAAGTGTTCTTTCCAAATACAGTATCCACTCCTACATCATCCAACTTTCTTATAGATATTAGGCTCCTGGCTAGTTTTGGAATGTGAAGAACCCCAGGGAGAGTTCTAATCCTTCCATATTTTAGCAACAAGTTAACCCTTCCACGTCCCATGATTTTGGTTGTCGATTCATCTCCTAGGAATACATCACCACCATCCATTTTTTCATATTCAGAGAACCACTCCTTGTGAGGAGTCATATGGTATGATGCACCTGAGTCGATCAACCATACATCATGGTCTACATGTGTACCTATAGATGCCAGGTAAACATCACCTCCTTCTTCAGTGGAGGTTTTCGCCTCTGTGGAAGAGGTACTTTCATATCCCTTTGGTTTATCAACTTTCTTAGACTTGAAATATTTCTTATAATGCCCTGTTTTACCACACTTCCAGCATTTCCTCAAATATTTTCCTGGAGACTTAGATCTACCTGTAGATTTAGATCTCTACCCCCCCCCCGAAGACTTACCATGATTCATGTCTTGGGTACAACCTCTTACAAATAAAGCATCTGTGCTATGACCATCCATGATTTTTCACCTCATCTCTTCAGAACAAGGATGCAACTACATCCTCATAATTCAATGTAGATTGAGTGGTACTACCTATTGCTACAACCAAATTATCCCAAGAGTCTGGAAAAGAACATAACAAAGTAATACACTTATCTTCTTCTGCAATCGTAATATTAACAGAGACAAGTTGACTTACCAGAGTATTAAAGGAATTTAGATGTTTTGTCACCGAATCTCCATATTCCATCCTAAGATGTGTAAATGTGTTGAACCTGCACATAATAGATCTAGCTAAACAATAATACACACATTTGCAGAGATAATTGGAGAAAGAATGGAAGAATTCTCATTAACCGTTTTCCACACTCAAAGAGTGAATAATTTACAATAGATATATGATACATGAGTAACTAATAAGCCATAGTGGTGGTATAGAGTGATCTAGAAACACACCAATAGTTACAAGAGTGAACTGCCACTTAGTTTAGTCTCTCAGGTAGTTATGAGAGTGAACTGACACCTAGCTGAGTTAACTAGCCAACTAATCTTCAGTTAACTGACTGAACAAAGAGTAGTGAGGAGTTCATTCAAGGAAACAAGGGTAATGTTCCAGTCTGGTGATGATACCTAGGCAAGTGTGAATTAGTTGGTGATGATCCCAATGTTGCATGGTGACAAAACCAATGCATCATCTAAACTCAACTCAACTAATCAAACTGAAGTGTCAACTGAAAGAGAATATTCTCCCCTAAAATATAGGAGATTGGATAATGAATAATTATGAATAATAAAGAAGGAAAAGCCTTAGGAAAAATAAATCCTAGGTGTGTGTGAAGTAACTCCAACACCCCCCTTGAACATCACTATGGTGAAAATAAAGAATGGGTCCCGGCAACGAGGCGATGTTAAGTACCCAAATACAAAAGATACATTGAACTAAAGAAGGAAAGAGGGAAAACCTCATGGGAACAAAACCTCCCCTCAAATAATAATTCATAAAATAAAAAATGATAAGAAACAAAAGGCAGTTGCTAAGCAACCATGTCCTTCACTCCAAGAAGACCTTGCAACTGTGAAAGTTTGCGCTCTTTGAAGATTTTGTTGAATATGTAGATGTCTGCATGGATCTGATGAAGTATATGCATCATTGATATTTCCACACATATCCACTTTATATTCTTGTAATGAATAATATCCAAATAAATTTTGGATGAAATTTTGAAAACCGTGCGGCCGTTTCAAGAAAAATGTTGAAATTTTGTTAATTTTGAAACGATCATAACTTCACTTTCCGAACTCCATTTCGAACGATTTTTTTTTTTGAAATTGGATATTTTCCTGAGAGGAATTAAAATATCCAATTTGTTTCTACAAATAGTGCTCAGAAAATATGAGAGTTGAGTCTGATGTGCACGGCTCCCTTTTTGTCTTCTGAGATGCATGCATTGTGCATGGAAAAGTATCTGCATGTGACTCCCAAGATGCATGCCATATATCTTCCACATGAATTTCAGAAAACAAAACTGAAATGGAGTAGACATAATCTTCAATTAATGGAATACAAATTTTTGTAGATACTTGTGTAGAAGGCTCTTCAAACTGATATGATTTATCTTCCAGTGGCTTTTCTACATTCTCTATCTTGTCAACATTTTGCATGTATTCTTCCTTATTCCCAAATAAAACCTCCAATATACTCCATAAATCATTTGGAGTGAATTCTTGTGAGTCATCATATACTTGATGGAGAATTTTAGGAGAAATAAAATAGAGGATACATCCTATGGCCATATCCTGTCTATTGAGAAAGTCATTTTCTCATTGACAGAATCAGGCTCTACTTCCATTGCCATAGTTATTTGGTACAAGCCTCTACATCTGAGCATAAGAAGAATTTTTGGCTTCCATTCCAAATAGTTATGAGGCATGAGAAGCATTTATGGGGAATAATCCATCTTTTTGTTGTCTTCAATCTTTTGTACCTGCAAAAATAATTTGGTGTAGCTTTCTCTTAGCAGTCCGTCGGATCTGATACCATGTAAATGTGTTGAACCTGCACAAAATAGATCTATATAAACAATAATACACATATTTGCAGAGAGAATTGGAGAAAGAAGAAGAAGGAGAGAAAGAATGGAAGAATTCTCATTAGCCGTTTTCCACACTCAAAGAGTGAATAATTTACAATATATATAAGACACATGAGTAACTAATAAGCCATAGTGGTGGTCTAGAGTGATCTGGACACACACCAACAATTATGAGAGTGAACTGCCACTTAGTTTAGTCTCTCAGGCAGTTATGAGAGTGAACTGCCACCTAACTGAGTTAACTAGTCAACTAGTCTTCAATTAACTAACTGAACAAAGAGTAGTGAGGAGTTAACTCAAGGAAACAAGGGTAGTGTGCCAGTTTGGTGATGATCCCTAGGAACGTGCGCATTAGTTGGTGATGATCCCAATGTTGCATGGTGACAAAACCAATGCATCATCTAAATTCAACTCAACTAGTCAAACTGAAGTGTCAACTGAAAGAGAATATTCTCCCCTAAAATATAGGAGACTGGATAATGACTAATTATGCCTAATAAAGAAGGAAAAACCTTAGGAAAAATAAATCCTAGGTGTGTGTGAAGTAACTCCAACAAGATGATACATCTTCTTTCGAAGAAACAACTTGTTTACCAGGGACTTTGTTTGATACAAATTCCCCAACTTATCCCATAGTTCCTTGGCTGAATATTCTCCTAATACATTCAACAACACCGAATCTTCCAGGAAAAGTCGAATAGTACTCCTTGCTCTTCTATCCAACTTTTCCCAATATTCCTTCAACATACCAATAGGTGGTGTACTAGTAGTTTGTGTACTAGTAGGTTGTGTACCGGTAGCCTATGTGCTAGTAGACGGTGTACCAGGATCCACAACGATCCATTGTTCTTTGTCTACAAGAAGGTCCTCCATATTGAGCTTCCATAGCTCAAAGTTTTTACCATTGAAATTCTCTATCTAGATTCTAGAATATCTCGTCATTCCTATTTGTACCACTCAAATCACCACTGCAAAAGCTCCCACTAAACCCAGGTTTATCACAGACCCAAGATAAACTTGATCTATCAAGACCGAGCCAAACCCTCAGTAACAAAGGCGTCCCTCTAAAGCCAAAAATGAGCTCTGATACCACATGTAAGTTTTAAACCTGTGAAGTAAAGAAATTCATATATAAATAAGTAAAACTTAAATTAATCAATGGCTCATTCACATAGTACACAAAGATTTATACCAGAAACCCTCAACTGGGGAAAACCTTTCTTATATTCATTATATCAAATTTTACCATTCACCATACAATATATACAATGTTTTTAGGTATTCCGTAGATACCAAAACCCTAATCCCTTAATCCGGGATTAATTTAGAAAACTGCTAAAAATAGCAAAAACTGCCCAAAAAAAAATTTTGGGGCGTTGCCTAAAATGCTGCGTGTAACCCGAGGGGGCCATACTTGCCCCCCCTTTGGACCACCCTAGGAAGCGCCCAGTGCACACAACACATAAATAACTACTAGAGGGATCGTCAGATGCAGTTGTGGATCCTAATGTGCCCCCACACACACATGCAAAGAATATAACATATATCCAACATAGCAAACCCAAGGAGATAACATATATCCAACAGACAAGGGGAGAATCCCAAAGGACAGTGCAGATAGGGAGAGCATCGCCAAGGAGATCTCAGTCAAGGGGAGTATCCCCAAAGGGAGATACCCTTTTCCATTGATGTCAAATGGGTAAAGATAGAAAAATTTATGAGGAGCAATGATCACATGGGCAACATGAGCATGAGTGTTTCCATGTCTAAGTGGCACCATCAATGTTGGTGTTGCCATCAATTCCAAAGGGGGATATTGTTGGATATTTGGTTTTCATTGATTTCAACCCTTGGATATTGGTCTTATTGATTTATGTCAACCATTATAGATTCATTTAAAATCTTGAAGCAAGTCCAGTAGCAAATTTCAGTAGCCCCAGAAGTGTTGTTAAGAAACCCAAATTTAATCAAGGAATAATGTAATGAATATCAATGAATTTGCAGGAGAGACTATTTTATATGGATAGTACATGTCATGTCATTTCTGGTGATATGTGGAACACCATGTGGTTCCTCACAGTTAGTGAGATATGGCCTTGTGAAGTTGGAGAACCCTCAAGAGTATTCCAAAAGCCCCTAGAAGGTCAACAAAAAGTCAATTATTCTACAAAGCTTCTAGAAATTCATCAAGGAGATTCCTAGTCAAAGTGGTTGAAAAAAGAAAATAATTAAAAATAAAGTGGTTATAACAAGAAATTAATTATGGGTAAAGTAGTTGTAATAAAAAGGTTGAATTGTCAAAGTGGTTTGGACATAAATTAATTATGGGAAAAGTAGTTATATCAAGAAGGTTGAATAGTCAAAGTTGTTGCAACAAGAAATAAATTAAATATAAAGTGGTTGAAAAAAGAAGTTTGTTAAGGGAAAATAAGTTATGAGTTGATTAATTATGGAAAAGTTAGTTGCAACAAGAAAGTGGGTTATCCCTAGAATAATGAAAAGGGGTAGATCAATTACAAGGTAACCCCTAGAGGAGGTCACTTGGGAAGTATAAATAAGAGATCAAAAGACTCCCATTAGCACCTAATGAAGACCTATTTTGAACACATATTGAGAACATAGAATATATATAGTGTAAAGTGTTATGGGAAGGTACAATTGACAAATATGAAGTGACAGGTCTAAGGAAGAGAAGGTCTGAAGGAGCGAAAGTTCTAGAGCTGCAGAGAGTGAGACTGTCATAGGGTTTCTGAGGTTATCCACGAGCTGCAGAAGCAGAGGCCATGTACATATGTGGGCTGCAGGCATAGAGAAGCGCGAACACCCACGCTTTGTAGAAGGGGAAAGTGTGGATCTGAAGAAAGGGAAAGGAGGAAGATGCTTCTTCCAGGTTGCAGGATCTTAGGAGAGATTGTAAGTATGTTTGTCAGAGATCAGATTCAACATGGATACTATAGAGTTAAAGGTATGTTCATGGTTATATTTTGATATTTTATCTTAGTGGTGTTGTGGAGCATGCTTGAGGCATGACTTTGTTGTAAGTTTTAAACCTATGAAGTAAAGCAATGCATATAGATTCTTAAGAAAAACAGAAATTAATCAATGGCCCATGCACATAGTACATAGAGATTTACACTGGAAACCCTTGACCGGGAGAAAACCTTTCAACTCTTCATTGTATTAATTTCACCTTTAACCATAAAATATATACAATGTTTTTAGGTATTTTGTAGATACCAAAACCATAATCCCTTAATCTGAGATTAATTTAGAAAATCGCTAAAATAGAAAAATCCACTAAAATAGAAAAAAACGCCCAAAAAACATTTTCGGGGAACTTTCCCAAATGTTGCGCGTAACCAAGGCGGGCATACCTGGCCCCCCTAGGACCCCCCTAGGAAGCGCCCGATGCACACGACACAATGATCGAAGGAAGTTGGGATCATTAGACACAATTGTCGAATTTGACTCACCCACACACACACATGCAAAGAATATAACACATACCCAACATTCTCCCACTTGTTGTTTTCTTTGCATCCATGGGTCCACAAGATTATATAGTCCACAATCTAGGGTAGTAATTCCCATTGTTACTCTACACCAGGAGAACTTTCTGTTCTTACATACTTTTACAATGAATCTACAACATTCTTGAAAGTGTCAACCTTTTCCAGCAACACCTTGTTTTCTTCAACCATATCTCTCACAAAGTGATACTAAACATCAATATGCTTTTTATTTGAATGATAAGTTGGGTTCTTTGCCAGGAATATTTCACTCTGACTATCACAATCTAATCTCATTTCTTGTTGTACCAACCCAATACTTGAACACAATCTCTGTAACCATACTTCTTCCTTGCTTGCATGAGTGGTTGCCATGTGTTCATCTTATGTAGTTGAGAGTGCCACTACAACCTGTCTTTTTCTCATCCAAGTGATTTCTCCTCCAAATAGCTTAAACACATACCCACTTGTAGATCTTCTGCGGTCCAGATCTCTAGCCTAGTCTACATCAACAAAGCCATGTATGTCCACCACTATGTCTAATCCTGGTCTTCCTTGGTAGCATAATCCATAATTGGTAGTGCCACGCAAATATGTGAAGACCCTCTTTACTGCTATCCAATGCTCCTTCCCTAGTTTTGACATATACCTGCTCAAAACTCCCACTGCATGTGCAATGTCCGGTCTAGTACAAACCATTGCATACATTAAACTTCCAACTGCACTAGCATACATAACAAGGGACATGTTCTCTTCTTATTCCTATGTCTTGGGACACTGATATGCAGATAACTTTACACATATAAGAATAGGAACATTGACGGGTTTACTTCCATGCATATTAAAACTCTACAATATCGTCTCGACATATTTTCTCTTATTCAACCATAGTTTCTTGTTTGCACGATCTATTTTAATCTCCATTCCCATAATGAAGTTAGCAACATTGAGATCCTTCATGTCAAATTTGGAGGATAGCTGGGATTTCACCTCCTTGATAACATCCATGTTATTTCCCACCAACAACATGTCATCAACATGCAACACTACATAAATGAAGTGATTACCAACCTTCTTGGAATATACACAGTGATCATCCCTTCTTCTCACAAATCCCAATCCAAGGATGTATGTGTCAAACTTTTGGTACCACATTCTAGGTGATTGCTTCAGACCATATAGTGACTTCTTTAGCTTACAGACCAACTCTTTCTTTCCATTTACTACAAAGCCTTATGGTTTCTTCATGTAGATTTCTTCTTCCAGATCCCCATGTAGGAATGTTGTCTTGACATCCATCTGTTCCACTTCAAGATCAAAAGCAAGAGCAATAGATAAAATAAATCTAATAGACGTTAACTTGGCAACATGAGAAAAAATATCACCAAAGTCAATTCCCTCCACCTAGGAATAACCTTTTTCTACTAACCGAGCTTTGTATTTCTCCACCTTTCCTTCTGCATTAAGATTCTTCTTAAACAATCATTTTCTACCAACATATTTTCTTCCAGCTGGAAACAAAACTATATCCCATGCCTCATTCTTATCCAAGGAATCCATTTATTCAACCATGGCCTTCTTCCATAGTTTACTATCCTATGAATTCACTGCTTCCCTGACAGTTCTGGGGTCATCATCAATAATAGATAAAGTAAAATTAAAAGAAAAATTAGGTGGACTATACCTTTCTATTTGCCTTCTTTCCCTCACTGATCTCCTCAATACTGGGGTATGAGGTTTTTCTTCTTCTGCTTCATCTTCTTCAGATGATTCAGATTTTGCATCATCCAACTCAAGCTCTATTTTCTCAGGTTCGTCTTGTGTTGGTAGGAATTCCTGTTTGGACACATCTTTTACCTCTCTAAAAACAACATCCCGAGTGTAAACAATATTCTTAGTTTCTGGGTTCTAAAGCTTATAACCTTTCACACCATCTTTATAACCCATAAAGATACACTTTTCATCTTTATTATCCAACTTACTCCTATTTTCCTTTGGAACATGTACATAAGCATCACAACCAAACACTCTGAGATGTTCAAGAGAGGGTGTCTTACCAGTCCATACCTCGTGTGGAGTTTTATCATCCAACATTGATGAGGGTGATCGATTGACCAGGTAACATGTTGTACCCACTGCCTTTGCCCATATTTCTTGTCTTAACTCGGCACCACTAAGAATGCTCCTTGATTTTTCCATCAGTGTCATGTTCATCCTTTCTGCAAATCCATTCTGCTGAGGTGTGTATGGAGTAGTATTCTACCTTGCTATACCACTCTTCTTACAAAATTCTTCGAATTCATTTCTGTAGAATTCTCCACCATTATATGTTCTCAATAGCTTTATTTTCTTCTCTATCTGATTTTCTACCAGAGGCTTAAACTTTTTAAATTTATCAAATACCTCAAATTTCTTTCTAAGAAAATAAATCCATGTGTTCCTTGAGAAATCATCTATGAATGAAACATAATACAGAGATTTACCTAGTGATGGAACAGGAACAGGTCCAAACACATCACTATGTATCAACTCTAAGATCCCCTTTTCTCTTGTAGAACCATATGGGAATCTTACTCGATTTTGTTTACCATATATGTAATTTTCACAGAAATCAAAATCTAGACTGCAGTTAGACATACCTTCAACCATACCTTTATCGTGTAGTGTTCCAAGGCCCTTTTCTCCAATATGTCCCATTCTTTGATGGCACAACATGGTCTCCTTTCCAAGGACAATATTGGTCTTGTATTCTTTATTTCTCTGCTCTGGGACAACATAACTGTTACACCCATTATTATAAGTTCTTCCCAACAACTTGTACAGAGTTCCACACCGAACTCCCCCCATAAACATCATTGCTCCTTGTACCATCTTGCAAGTGCCCTTTCCCAATACAGTATCCACTCATGCATCATCCAACTTGCTTACAGATATTAGGCTCCTGGCTAGTTTTGGAATGTGCATAACCCTAGGGAGAGTTATAATCCTTCCATCTTTTAGAAGAAACTTAACCCTTCCAAGTCCCATGATTTTGGTTGTCGAGTCATCTCCTAGGAATGCATCAACACCATCATATTTTTCATATTCACAGAACCACTCCTTGTGAGGAGAATGTTGGGTATGTTGTACTAGTAGGTTGTGTACCAGTTGTCTGTGTGCTAGTAGGTTGCGTACCAATAGGTTGTGTACCAGGATCCACAACGATCAATTGTTATTTTTCTACAAGAAGTTCCTCCATATTTAGCTTCCATAGCTCAAAGTTTTTACCATTAAACTTCTCTATCTCTATTCTAGAAGAGCTCACCATTCCTCTTTATACACTCGAATAACCACTGCAAAAGCTCCCACTAAACCCAGGTTTATCACAGACCCAAGATAAACTTGATGTATCAAGACTGAGCCAACCCCTCAGCAACAAAGGCATCCCTCTGAAGCCAAAAACAATCTTTGATACCACATGTAAGTTTTAAACCTGTGAAGTAAAGCAATGCATATAGATTCTTAAGAAAAACATAAATTAATCAATGGCTCATACACAGAGATTTACACTGGAAACCCTTTGTTGGGCCTCAAAATAGTCCCTATTCTCACTCCCTTATTCACCAATACCTTCACATTACTTCCATATTACCTTCATGTCACCTTCATTCTACCTCCACATCATTACATTTACCTCATCATTGGGTTATAACTATGTTTTTCCAAAGTTTATTAATTCTTAACATTTTTAAGTGGATTTTTGGTTAAACTTTAGAAAATAATATGCTTATACTTATACCTAACAATTAGAATGAGTTTGTTGACATGTGTAGGTGTAAAAGAAGCTTCCTAGGCACCCTTATGTAGCACTCTATGTTCAAATTCGAATCGGAGGAGATCATTGACCTCATGGAGGAGATCATGGAGGATAGGGTTATGTGTCACCATTGGTTGAGAAATATGTGGGTCAAAGGAGGGAATGGTGGATTTACATTTATGACTTTGTTATCATAGCTTTTGTATAAATAGGAGTGTTATCTCCTTCATTTTTAATCTTAATCTTAGTCTTCATATTTGTAATATTAGTATCTTATAGGTTGGTAATGAGAAGTTAGATTGGAGAATCATTGTAATGGTTGTAATTGTAATTTGCAATTGATGATGAATAAAATGGAGTTTCTTTGATCCTCTACATTTGATTTTCTTTTGGTGTGCTTGTGAATCCTTGGAAGGATCCCCATTGCCTAGCAAGTACACTTTTATTTTAGTAGGCTTTTATTTTATGTTTGTTTGTGAATTTCATTAGATTAAATTATTAGGTTCATATGTTTGGAATATTAACGAATGACCTTTCGTAAGAAAGTATTAATGTTTCCTTCAATGAACCTGATTTGTTATTTAATGTTTGATTTCATTAGTTTAAGTTTCTAATTTATATGCTTGAGATATAAATGAATAGTCTCTTGTAAGAGAGCTTTAATATTTCATGCAATCAATCAGAATTAGGTTTTGATGATTAAGATGATTAGAAATATTAATGAGCAGTCTCATGTAAGGGAGCTTTAATATTTCTTACACTTATCACAATGTATTTTAATTTTTAGATTTCATTTTGTTAAATGACTAAATAGATGTTGGAGATCACAATGAAAAACCTCCTGTAAGGGAGCTTTGGCATTTCTTCACCAAGCTTAGTCTATTTTGTCTCTAAGTCCATATATATTGGATGATCCTTGAAGTTTACTTACCTGGATTGATAGTAAATAAAACTCTAATTTGCATCCGCATTTTAGACCAAACACCCTTAACCGGGAGAAAACCTTTAAACTCTTCATTGTATTAATTTCACCATTCACCATACAATATATAAAATGTTTTTAGGTATTTCGTAGATACCAAAACCCTAATCACTTAATCCGGGATTAATTTAGAAAACCGCTAAAAATAGAAAAATCCGCTAAAATAGAAAGTGTCCCAAAAATGAATTTCGGGGCACTGCCCCGAACACTGCATGTAACCAGGGGGGGCATACCTGCCCCCCCTGAGACCCCCCTAGGAAGATCCCGGTGCACATGACACAACGGCCGAAGGAAGTTGGGATCGTCAGACACAGTTTTCGTATCTAACGCATCGACACACAGAAATGCAAAGAATATAACACATACCCAACATTTTTGATGTTTGGGATATACCCTCTTGGGCATTTGGTATGTGATGTAATGTATGGTTTGAGGCAGATATGTTGATGCACATTTCTAGTGTCCTTATCTTGGTTTTATTGGTATATCTTGTGGTGTATTGTGAGAAGAATTTGTTAGTGGTATTGTTATATGATTGGATTATGAGTGGTACATGTTTTAAGGCTATATATCAATGAGGTTTTGGCACATGCTTTGATGTAAGCGTTTATGGTATTTGGTTTATGGATAGTGTGGTGTATTGCTAGAGGCCTTGTGTTGGTTATCTTGGAGTATGTCTTTGGTGCATGGTTGATGCACTTGTTGTGGTACAAGTTAGTACTTGGTTGTGATTGGTTCATGCTTGGTAGAGGCATGTGTTGGCAATGTTGAGCATATAGTGTGAGATATGCTCTTGGTGATTTTGGCATGAGTTGCATGTGGTTTGAGAGTTGATCTAGTTTCGTGGTTGAGGATATTATTGTGATAGGTTTGTTGACGACGATTTTGGTCAACTGTACTTAGCCGAAAAATCATTGCCAGCCTAGCGCAAAGTTTTTCCCACTCTCGTTAATATTGGCACAACCCACTCAATGAAATTATTATGTCTCTTGATCTACTGTTCATATGGCCTTTTGTTTTTCTCTCCACATTCCTAATCCTATGATTAACACACTGGAACCATACACTTTGAACTATTACATATCACACCTCATGGCTTAGGCCTGTCTTTCCTAATTGTCACATTACCTCATAAATGTTGTGTCGTTATTCCACTCCTTTCCCATTCTTTAAAAGTAAATATATTATCATGTTTATTTTTCATTAAGGCTATATCATTCTATACCCAACATACATCACTTTTTCAAGCTTTTCCTCATGTGCCTCTTTTTAATATTTTAGTTATTCCATAAAGTTATACCATTTTCTTTCTTGGAGATATAACTTAAAAATCATCCCATGAAAAAGAGAAAATATATTAAAATAATAATTTCCACATGGATTATCTTATTTAGAAAACAATCTATGACCTTAACGGGTTTCATGTTGAGAAAATGTGATGTAATACTTCCCACCAATATATACCAAGCTTCTTTGGGGAGGTGCCATATGACAATATTTTGACCACATATCATATTGGATTATATGATGTTCTCTTTTAAAACATCTTGAAAAATCTATTAAATTGGTATACACCATGAGTTTATTGTCCTACTCATAGTATACATTGTTCTTATGTCAGCGATCAAATATCTCAACAAATAAGCAATATATTGGTTGATGCATTCAATCAGGGACAATTTATGTATATAACAAGATTCAAGGAATTATTTCACGCTCTCAAACATGTGAGGAGATCTGAAGAAATCAACGATACATCTGTGGAAATGTCTTGATAGAGGATGACATACGATTGTTTGTAACTCTATAAGATTTGATGAGGTTATGTGGCCTACTTCAAGTGCAACAAGAAATTGGGACATGAATACCATAACCTTTTCAATTACACCAAAGATGTATACCAGATCCCAGGAATTTCAAGTAATGACAACATAGTTCACATCAAGTGCAACTACTATGGCACTCACCCTTCTATCAATATGTATGGAGTTATTCCTCTTGGTTTTGACAATGACTATTCTTCTCATCATGATCATGCAATTTTTACTCAATGGAATCCATTTGGATACTATACACTGATATTACACTATGATGCAAGGATGTATCATGATTCATTATCACTTGTAAAGGAGAGATTCACATCATAATAACTTGAGTTTGACATGTTATGTGTGGAATGCCTCTTAGAGATGTAGATTTTGTCAACTACGATGGTAGCAACATGAATACGCTTTTGTTGGAGGGAGATCCACGCATGACCCTTTTCATTGGTGTTAGTGCCAATTCTTGCAAGGGGGTGTTTCTCTCCAATTTCAAGCCCTTGGTGTAAATGCATAGAAATAGGGTTTAAAAACCCATCAAATGCATTTTATTCAAAGCCTGCAGTCATGAGCACCAAGCATAGCACACAGAAGAAGTCCATTTTGGCTTAAAATCAAGCAAGCGGGCATTTTGTTTTCAACGGTGAGGATCCATAGATGGAGCAGATCGACAATCATCGGGTAAGCTTGAGTCGCGGAGTTGCACGAGGTTTAGCACATGGGCTCATCCCTTATGGCCAAAGTCATGAAATGATCATGGTCATCCGATCCAGTCAGGACACATGGCGACTTATCAGGCTCAGTCACGATTTTGACTACCGAGACTTCAAAAGACAGGGGGTCTCTCTTCCATTGCATCGGGAAACTTCGAAACGCGAAACGATAATGGTCATCTGATCCAGTCGGGACACATGGTTCCTGATCAAGCTCGGTCACAATTTTAGCTACCGAGACATCAAAAGATAGGGGTTCACTCTTCCACTGCATCAGGAAACTCCGAAATGTGAAATGATTAGCCGTTTTGGCATTTCGGCTACTAGGACATCAAAAGATAGGGGGTCACTCTTCCACTGCATCGGGAAACTCCGAAACGTGAAATGATTAGTCATTTCGGCATTTTGGCTACCGGGACTTCAAAAGACAGGGGGTCGCTCTTCCACTGCATCGGTAAATTTTGAAACACGAAATGATTAGTCGTTTCGGCATTTCGGCTACCGGGACTTCAAAAGACAGGGGGTCACTCTTCCACCGCATCGGGAAACTTCGAAATGTGAAATGTGAAAAGTACCTTTGAAGATAGGCACATGGTCATGGCCCGTGGTCACTTGGGGTGACAGAAAGAGTTGTGCAAAGGGCCAAAGCACTGGGTTTAGCTACAGGAGGCATCGGCGCATTCTCCAGGTGCCAATTCAACTCAGCGTCGATCCTGATCCCTGCTAGAGGTAAATAAAGGTAAGAGGAGGTGGTTGAAACCTTGCCTCACTCCTTAAATATAAGACATGGAGGTTCTGGTAGGCAGTCTACCCAAGATCATCCTGTGTGCAAGTTTTCCTAAAGGAGCCATGTCGATCTGATGTCCTTGTCTGACCAGAGGAGCCTGCACATGCTAGTTTGTACTTTAATGTCTCAACTACCTTCCTGTTGCCAAGGTGGAGAATTTCTCTGAGTATATATACTCAGTTTTTGTATTTGTGTCAGGGTGGATAGTAGAGCAGATCTCCCAACTGTAATGTTTTAATGAAGCACTGGTTTTCCTGGCTATGTATCTGCATATGAAATTTTCTTGTTCAATGTAAGGCAACTCTCTTTTTCACCTGGTTTCAATCTCATACTAAAAGGGTTCATGATTGATTGATTCACATGAATCGTCGTGAATGTGTTATGATAAAGGATTTATTATAACATTGTTATGTTCTTTTAGTGTTTCTGCTTTTGAATATAAGAGGTTCTTGTGTTCAAGTTTTCTTCTACAGGCTGCTAGAACTGTGATGCCTATAATAGGCCTTCACATTTCCTCACAGAAGTCTTCCTCCTACTCACCCTTATTACAACTTATTGTCAGAAGTTAAACCAAGACCTCATCTGCTTGTGCATGCCTGGCCTAGTTTATGAGTTAGAACGATACTGTTTTGATTTTACTTCCATTCATCACCCTTTATCAACAAATAATGACATAAATGGATGGGCCTCAAGATTACTCCTACTGCAATCCAGGAGTGACTTCTGACACCAACATTTTTGGCGCCGTTGTCGGGGACGAAGTTGAAAATTTTCCCTGGGATCAAACGACATCGAGCCTTTGATCCTGAAGGTGCATCAGGCATCAGAGCCCTACGAGATTGCTACTGTGCACTTGGCAACTCCATTGTGACGACTCCACTATGGTGAACATGCTATTTTAGTTGTGGCTTCCATAGGTAGACACATGCGGTCCCATCCACAACTGCCTCTAGCTACACATAAAGTTGATCCAGAGGCGATTATCAGAAAAGGAAAGGCCTCTGAAGGAGAAACTTTCACTGTTGAACTAGGTAATTTTCCATCTCCTTCTGTAGAAACTCCATTTTCTTCTTCTCAGCTTCCTAGCAGACCTTTTTCTGAAGTTTCCCGTTTCCTGAATTTCAGAAGTGTTCCTGCTAAGTTTTCCCCTCCTAGCCTAGGATTTGAGGGAAAAGTCCTTGTCACTCCCCTCTCCCCTTCAGTTGTACCTTGGCGTAGACCCAGGACCACAAAATATTTCCCCACCCCTAGATTTACCACTCCTCCTCTTATTACTATTGTTGCTACTGCATAGAGAGAAGCATTTGCTGACTCAAGCCCCTTAGCCTTCTCTCTGAATCCCCCATTGTTCCCCCTTCCACCTGGAAGATCATTTCCAGTATCCCCTGTTCGAGCTCCTTCTCCTCTGAGTTCTCCTCCACCTAATATTCCTATGGCAGGAGCAAATCCCCCCATGACCAGAATGGAGGCTATAATAGTTGATAGGTATGCTCCCATTTTGTTACCTCGGCCTCTCAATGCCCTTCCAGCAGATGGCTACCTTAAGCAGCTGCCCAAGTTTACAGGTGAAGGGGACATAGCTGCAAAAGAACACCTTGAAGCCTTTTACATTTTTACAGATGATCATGTTATCATGCATGTAGACGTATGGATGTGGATTTTCGTCCATAGCCTTGAAGGCGAGGCTAGAAAGTGGTTTAGGGCCCTGCCTCCTAGATCTATCGATGGGATTGAGGCTTTGGATAATGCCTTTTTGAG
>JASDQU010436701.1:94933-107483 GCA_032191745.1 Picea mariana
TTATCATGCATGCAAACGTATGGATGAGAATTTTCATCCATATCCTTGAAGGCAAGACTAGAAAGTGGTTTAGGGCCCTACCTCCTAGATCTATCGATGGGATTGAGGCTTTGGATAATGCCTTTTTGAGACAGTGGGGAGACAAAAAAGACTTCATGTATTACATGACAGAGTTTGGGTCTTTGAAGAGAAAGTAAGGAGAGTCTGTCTTTGACTTCTCCAAGAGATTCAATAAAATGTACAATAAGATCCCCGCTGAGATAAAGCCCTTAGAAGCCTCTGCTAAAATCACTTATCCTAGCGCTTTTGATCCCGATTTCTGCCTCCTGTTGAGGGAAAGGAGAGAAACTACTCTGGCTCACATGCAGGATGCAACCGTGGAGGTAGAATCTAACATATTGGTTGTTGACCGACTCAGGAATAAGGCTGATAGAGACATATCCAAGAAGAGACCTGAAGGCTCCCCATCCAATTCCTCTCCCCTTTCCCTTCAGATGGATGAGGTAACTAAAGTTCTAAAATTGCTTTCAGCTAGAATGGAAAAGTGGGAGTTAGAAGGAAAGCCCATGTACAAAAATCCCCAAAATACTGATAATAGAGGCTTCAGGAGGCCTAGTAACAATGTGCCATAGGATTTTTCAAGGGAACAAAGGGGCAAAGACATAGATGATCAGAGGATTCAAACCCCTCTCCAAAATAACCTAGTTTCTCATGAGGAAGGAGAGGAGATAGATGAGCTCGACCTTGAAATTCACTGTATTGAAGACACTTCCCCTTTTCCCCATTTGACTCAATATGCATATGAAGAATCCCTTATGAGCATTCAAATCAGTGAGTTGAGTAAAGGGGAAAAGGACAACAACACTCCTAATAGATACCATCTCAGGTCAAATAAGAAAGAAGGGAATTTTGATAGCCATGATCAACCCCTGATAGCGGAAAGGCCTACTAAACCTGCAACAATCACTACTAAAGAAAATAAAAATCAGAATACTTCGCCAACAAAAAAAGAACCTATCTATGAGGTAAGGGAAGCTCCTAAGACTCTTTCCTCCTTTAGTTTTGAGCACGAAATTCAAAAGATTAGAATTCTCGTACCCCTCTCAGAACTAGTTAAAAATGAATATTTCAAAAGGTCCCTCTCCAAACTGCTATAATCTAAGTCCCCCCAGCCTTCCTCGGACTCAATAAATATTCAAGATGAAAATTCAACAGTCGTCCTAGGTCCCATGGTAGAAGATAGAGATGATTTATCCCCTCCCTTCTACACATCCCTGAACATACATGATAAGGTGTTGCATAATTGCCTCATGGATTCAGGAGCTTCCCACAACCTTATGCCCAAAATAGTCATGGAAGAATTGGGACTAGAAGTGACAAAGGCTTATCACGATTTGTACTCTTTTGATTCAAGGAGGGTGCAATGCCTTGGAGTCATCAAAGACTTGGTGGTCTCTTTATTTCAGCTACCAATGAAGAGTGTGGTCATGGAAATTGTAGTAGCTAATGTTCCTCCCAAGTTAGGCATGTTGTTGTCAAGATCTTGGATTAAAAAACTTGGAGGAGCATTACAGATGGATCTCACATATGCCACCATTCCAGTCTTTGGAGGGGAACAAAGGAGGTTGTACAGAGAAGCTCATTTGGCCTACATTGTTAGTGATGAATCATACCCAACCAATCATCCTATCTTTGCACTTGACACTGATTTGGGGTCTAGTTTATTGCAGCTCACTGATACTCCTGAAGCCCCTTTTCAAATCAGAAAAAAACCCATATTTAATCACGAGATACCTCCTCCAACCACCTCTGTTTGGAATATGTTCTTTGACGAAGCTTCTTCTAGTGAAGGTGCTGGTGTTGGAGTGGTTTTTTTGTCGCCTTGTCAGGAAACCATATCCTTGTCATACAAGCTAGAATTTGAAGCTACCAATAATGTGGCAGAATATGAAGGTCTTGTTCTAGGTTTAAGGGCTGCAAAAGAAATGGGAATTGAGGAGGTAGAAGTGTTCAGAGATGTTGAGTTGATAATCCAGTAAGTCATAAATGCTTATCAAGCTAAGCATCCTTGGCTCAGAAGTTACAAAAATGAGGTGTGGGACCTAATTGATAATTTCTTCTTAGCTTTCAACATTTCTTTTATTCCAAGAGAGGAAAATACTATGGTCGATTCCTTAGCTGTCTCAGCTAATATGTTCAGGATCCCTCTGCTGCCTAAGATCAAATATGATGTTGAGATAAGATATAGGCCATCTGTTTCATACAATATCAAGCATTGGAAGGTATTCGAAGATGATCTTGAAATAAAAAAAATTCTTCAGTCTGTCAACGAATTTTCTGCATTGCACATTGATCAGGATCCTGATCTCGAAAGTCACCCTCACCCTGAGATATTTTTAAATAAAATTTCTCATCACCATATTATTCATTTTCCTAGCAATCACATTACGAAGGGGCTAGTCCCTTTAGAAAGACTGTTCAATGGAAATGATGTGGCAGTAAAGGGTAGGGTTTCAAATGGAGATGTTGATACAACAGAGTGCAACATCGGCACATAGGAGGAGCCTAAGCTTGTCAAGTTGTCAAGCAGTTTGAACAAAGAGCAGAGGGCTGAATATACCGAGTTATTAAGAGAATTTTCTTATGTGTTTGCATGGACCTATGAAGAACTCAATACATATGACACATCTGTCATTGAACACAAGATCCCACTAAAGGAAGAGTCTAATCCATTTAGGTAGAAGCTAAGAGAGATAAATCCCATGTTGTTTCCTGTCATGGAGAGAGAAGTGAAGAAGTTGTTAGATGCCCAAATCATTTTCCCCTTGAGATAGTCTAAGTGGGTGGCCAATTTGGTCCTGGTGAGGAAGAAAAGTGGAGAAATCAGGCACCTGTGTTGATCAGTCCTGATTATTCCAAGGATTTGCTAGTTTTTTATTTTGCTTCTTTTGATACAGTAGCAGTGGTCTTATTGCAGAAAAATGAGGAAGGGTGAGAGCAACCCATTTCCTTATTTAGTAAGGCATTAAGAGATGCATAAATCAAGTATGAGATCATGGAGAAGCAGGCCTATGCCTTGGTAAAAGCTCTCAAATCTTTCAGATTCTATGTCTTGCACTCAAGAGTGACTGCATACGTTCCTTCAGCCTCTGTGAAAGACATCCTTATACAACCTGACATAGATGGGAGAAGAGGTAAATGGATTGCCAAGATCCTTGAGTTTGACCTGGAGATAAATCCCACCAAGTTGGTTAAAGGGAAAGGTTTAGCCAAGCTACTGGATGAATCCAATTGCAAGGCCTTGCAGGTTAGCTTCATCAATGCTTGCTCAGAAAATTAGCACGCTGAGTCGTCCAGCAAAATCTCTCAGGGTGGATTATCACTAGTAGAATGCACCTGGAACAGAGATAGTTTATACTTTCTGCAAAATTTGAAGCCTCTTGATGGAATGGGAAAAATCAAGGCAAGATCTTTAAAGCTCAAGGCAGTCAGATATTGCCTTATTGACCAAGTCTTGTACTGGAGAGATCCTCTAGGGGTGTTTCTAAGGTGTCTAAACCCACAGGAAACCCAGAAAGTTATGTTTGATTTCCATAGTGGCCTTTGTGGAGGGCATCATTTCTGGAAGACCACATCTCACAAAATTCTCAGGGTTGGGTACTACTGGCCCACCTTATTCACTGATGTCTGCAGAGAAGTCAGAGCTTGCATCAAATGCCAAAGGTTCTCAAGAAAGCAGCAGCTCAAATCTCTGCCACTAAAGTCTGTAGTAGCTTCAATACCCTTTCAATAGTGGGGGTTGGACTTCATTGGAGAAATTCATCCTCCTTCAAGTGGCCAACACAGATGGATCCTGACTGCAACAAACTATTTCACCAAGTGGATAGAGGTCGCCCCCACCAAGAGTTCTTCACACAAGGTAATTGTCATCTTCCTGGAGTATATCATAGCTAGATTTGGTTGTCCTAGCAGAATTGTCACTGATAATGCTGCTTCTTTCAAGTCTGAGCCTCTAGTTAAGTTCTGTGAGTAGTTTGATATTTCACTTATTCACTCCACTCCCTATTATCCTCAAGGAAATGGACTGGCAGAATCTTCCAATAAAAGTCTAATCAAACTCATTAAAATATTATTGGAAGACAATAAGAGGGCATGGGATTCAAAGCTCAAATTAACTCTATGGGCCGATCGAGTGACAAAAAAGAAGTCCATGGGCACCTCACCTTTTCAACTTGTTTATGGGACGGAGGTTGTGTTTCCCACTCAGCTCACTTTACTTGTAGCGAAATTCTTTCAATATCATGAAGGAGAGCCAGACCATATTGTTAGAAGAATCCATCAAGTGGAGAAAGTGCAATAGGTTAGGGAGCAGGTAATGGACATAGCTCATAGTCATTAGTAGAAGATCAAGAAGGCCTTTGACAGGAAGGTCAGGAAGAAGGAATTCGAGCTAGGAGATTTGGTGCTTAAGTGGGATGCACCTAGAGAGGATAGGGGAAAACAAAACAAGTTTGATGCCCTCTGGATCGGGCCCTTCAAAATCTCTGAAGTATTCTTAAATAAAACATATAGGTTGCAGGATTTGGAGGGTGAAGAAGTTTTTAACGGCCCAGTAAATGGGCATTTCCTAAAGAAATGTTTTGTTTGAGCCTTAGAAGGCTCCTCTATTTTTGTAAATATTGTTTTTCTGTTTATTTTTGGCTTAATAAATGACTCCATAGCCCAACAGAAGGCAAATGGAACTGCAGAAGGAGTTCTTAGAGCATCGCAGGGATGATTCTATCCCCCATGGAGCCTAATGTTAGCGCCAATTCTTGCAAGGGGGTGTTTCTCTTTGATTTCAATCCCTTGGTGTAAATGCATAGAAATGGGGATTAAAAACCCATCAAATGAGTTTTATTCAAAGGCCATAGTCATGAGCGCCAAGCGCAGAACACAGAAGAAGTCCATTTCGGGCTTAAAATCAAGCGAGCAGGCATTTTGTTTTCAACGATGAGGATCCATAGATGAAGCATATCGACGATCATCAGGTAAGCTTGAGTCGTGGAGTTGCACGAGTGTTACACATCAAAATTACTCACTTCGATAGTGTCACAAGTGTCGTCATTACAAGTGTCACATTTCGCTCACATGTGTCGCAAGTGTCAGGAAAATCATACTGCCATAATGCCTATGTAGTACCTATAACGACATCAGAAAGACACTTGAAACACCTCAAACAATTGATTTGGAAGAAGAGGAATGGTTAACTGGGTTTATGAACCTCTTTCCATTTGAAAGAACCACTAAAATTGAGTTTTTAGAGGAGAACGCTCCCCTATACCTCTCTCAGGAGTGCTGGCACCCCCCTATAGACTATCTGGGAGCGTTAAAACACTCTATTTGCCATTTTGGAGGAGCGTTGCTATTGTTGGGAGTGCTGGCACCCCCCTATACATTACTAGGGAGTGCTATAATGCTCTGACTGCCCTTTTGGAGGAGCGCTACCTATTGTGGGCAACAGTTGGTTTGTTGAGAAGAATGAGGGAAAGATCCCTTCCATATTTGAAGGCAGTTGGATTCGAATCCTTAGTCAAGCCATGATCTTAGGGAAGATCCCTAACTGAAGGAGGAAAATCCTCAACTTACCCCAAATATATCTCAAGTGGTTGGGCCTCTCCAAGCCTATATAAGCAGGCTTTCTTATGGTGAAAAGGGGAATGATTGGAGGTATGAAAACTATAATCTCATAGGAAACACACAGTGAAGTGCAGGAGAATAATCAGTGAAGTTATTTTCATTCTGATAACAGGTCTTTTGAGCAAGGGTTAGACAAGGAGGACTTGATGAAGCTGCCACACTTGCATCTACGGTTGTAAGTTTTCTTCATTGTTGTTCTCATCAATATAATATGCTTGGCCTGTTTCTTTCTAGTTTGTGCTTGATCTCACATGAACTTGTCTCTAAGTAGATAGATTTGTTTTAAGCTAATCTCAGTAGGGTAGGAAGCTGATTGTATCTTGTTTGTCTATAGGGCTTATCGAAGCATTCAAGATTGGAGCTCAACTGGGATCATGCAGGGACAAACACCAGTAAAAGGTACTTCTCTTCTCCTTCCTCCTCACACATTAGTTTATCTAGATCTAAAAGGAAGTTAGTGTCCATGATAAGCATCTTCTATCTTAAGAGTTAAGAGTCTAGCTCTCAAGAGGAGATCTACCTATCCATAGGGAGATTTTCCTTCAACAGAAACTGGTGACTCCACTGGGGAACGAATCAAAACTTTTTCTTTTTGGTTTTCCTCATAGAAATTGTCTTACCATTTGTTATTTTATGCCTTGTTCACCCCATATGTCTGATTTCACTTGCTGATTGAACCCTTAGTCCATCACATGCATCTTGATTGACAAAAAATTGACTGAAATTTTGGGTTTTTGGACAATTTTCTGAGTTTTTGAAGCCTGTGCCCCTGTGCCTATGTTAACCCAGTGCCAACACTCCCTGAAAGTATTAGATAGAGATTTATAACACTCTATGGGCCCTTACACCAGGGCGCCAGCCTCTCCTTTTCAAAAATACCTTCCAAAATTGTCTTTTTTGAGGTCCAGACCCTGTTTTTTCACTTGCTGAAATTCTTTGTGATTCAATGCTTCTTCCTATTAACCTTTGACATCCTTCCTTCTGAGAAATAAGCACCTTGTTGTTCATATTTTGTGGCCTTTTTCCTTATTTTTGAGTTTTTCTGCTATTGAGAGCTTGAAATCAATCCACTGCTTTCTTCTCTCCTATCCGACTGAGCGGGAACTCTGGTGAAGGGAATCAACAATCTATGAATACACTTATTTGGTTCTTTGAGGTCATTATTATTAAACATCTCTATTTTGTGAGAATTGTTTGATTTTTCTTTGTTATCTTTTGTTTTCTGTTTGCTTCTTGTTTCAATCATAGCAAGAGGGTGTGTGTCATTTGTGCGAAATCTGCTTATACTTGTCCGAATCTCCTTGATCCGAAAGGGTAGTTGGTAGGAGAAGTTTTTTGCATTGAATTAATCATCATTAGCATACAAATGACAAAGATACATTTTAGTGATTGGTTTACATATTAGAATGCGTTTTTGAAAATGTTTTAGCATTGCATTGGATTCGATTGAGAACCAATTGATTGAGGACATTTCATATTAGTGTTTGATAGTGAAAACGACTCTTTCTCTTTCCCTTAAATAGGCGTTCATTGAAAAGAAACGATTGCTTATCATATTTCATGCATCTTTTTGGGAATTGAGTCCTCATCCCATTAGTTTCACTTTCATGCACCCTTTGAGTAAAGAACAGCTGTAAAATGAACGCTAATTAAAAATTATCTAGAACATTTTTTGTTTTTAGGATCTTCCACCAATAGTAGACTAGTGTTAGCACTTTAGATTAGGCTGTGAGTACAACTCTCCAAAGTTTTCAAAACAAACATTAGCATCCTGAGCTAGGGAGAGTCAAATCCAATTATCATATTGGTTTTCTGGGATCCCCCTCTCACACAGGGGTTACGCACGAGGTCGCATTTGAAATAATTATGGATATTATCCCTCCGTGGTTCAACTGTTTGTAGTGTTTGGATCGTATATTGGGGGTCACTTGAAGGTATACCCATGATTATGTGTGGGAGCCTCTCGGGTTGATTTCGGACTTGTTACCCTACCCATACGTTTCGGATTGGGCTGTCGACTGTACCCGCCCAGGGACTCACTACGAATTGGTGTCTTTAGTTGCCATAATCTTTAGGTACTTACACAAGGTGACAGTGAAGGGAAGTCTCATTGTACCTGGAGTAGACATTGGTCAAACTCACTCAGGCTCCTTGGAGGGTAAATCCACAATTACTAAGTGGAAGCTTGCACCAAGGTGAAATTCCGTTAAGCAGGTCGCCATTGTAGCTATTCCACCATATCCTAGACCCTTCTTGACTTGATCACACGATGTTGGATTTCATCACCAACTAGTATGATCATCGAGAGAAGTTTTTGTCTGCTTGGTTGATTCCTAGATTTTATTAGCGTATGTTGTTTCTTTTTGTTAGTTGGCCCTAGATTTTCAGTGTGTTCTGTTATTTTCCACAATTGAGCCTATAGACGATAAAGGTCTTCACCGATCATGTAGGATGCAAGGGCTGCCTCCGGAAGGCTATCAACCCTTACCTCCTAACCCTCCAGAAGACAACTACCATAGAGAGGTAGAAAATCAATCCGATGTTGGAAGTGTTATTGCTCCTTCGTTAGATAACTCAGAAGGCGCTTTGGTCACGGTTGAAAATCCCACTACATCTGTGTCGGTAAATCCTATTGAACCACTTTTGGTTCATTTAGACTCCCTTGGGAACGTCATAGACGAAGAGGTCCCACGATTACCGAAGAGGATTTTTACCGAAACATTATGGGATCCACAAAACCAATCTTTGGTGATGAGTATAGGACTCTTGTTCGTCCTAGCACCGCAGTAGATACCAATCCCACACCTTCTCATTCTGTATGGAGGACTTCATCGGGACACGATCTCTATGAACATTTCAAATCCTTTCGACAACCTTTTCATCCTCATGACCCTCCTAGTGAAACACGACCATCCGGTCAAACCATGAATCACCCAGTTGATCAGGTTATTAACACTACTGTTACACTAGCACAAGTCCATCTTAATGCTAGACTCATGACCTCTACTCATCTCCAAAGCACTTCAATCTCTACACCCGTTTATACAATCTTTTACTCTACAGCTCCGCATATTCCACACGATCCTGCTGGGACATCTTCTCACCTGAGAACGCAGACCCCTGCTGGCCAAACACAACCGCTTGGAGGGAAACCACCATCCAATGAACTTTTTTCTCTTGGAGGACTACCTTTCCATGGAGGGCCTACCCCTCCTGGGGGACAACCCCCTTTTTATGCTCCTCCTGGAGGGTAACCTCCGTTTGCCAGTTATACCCCGGTCGTAAATCCACCGCTGGCAGGAGGGCAACCTTTGTTTGCTGGAAACCCTTCACAATCCTGGGGAGTATCTTTAGGAGGCACTTTTACTCAACCCCACATTGGGGGGCACTCATATAATAACCCACTAGGAGGAGTATCCAATCCTGTTCCTTCTGAAACATCTTACGCATAATATTATCCCAGCAACATCCCAAACACCACCTAGAGTTCTCCAGGACCACAGAATTATCCTCCTCATGGGCCTAACATGTATCCACCTCCAGGATCTACTCCTTACCATTCTCAAGGGAAAAACATTTATACTCCTCATGGGAAAGAAAATCACCTGGCCTACAATGCTCAGAACCCACCGAGTTATGCAAATGTTTCTCATCCATCATCAAATCATGTCTATCCTGGCCAACAACAACTGTATTTAGGAGGACCTACTGGTTACAACTATCCACCTAACCCAGTTTATGGTCCTACTAGTATTCCTATTCCGCACCAGTATCATTCGCAAATTAACCGACAGCTACCTTTCCTTGTGACTCTGGATCTCCCAGACTTGTCTCGGTTAACTAATGATCCTATTTTTCATTCACCAGTTTGGCCAGTCATTCTAGCTAAACTTCCTTTTGATATTCTGAAATTTGACAGAAACCCTGGCGAAGATCCAAACAACCATGTGATGACTTTCCATTTGTGGTGTTCATTAAACTCCCTCATGGATGATTATGTATGTTTGCGTCTTTTCCAGCGAACTCTTACTGGTTCAGCAACAAAGTGGTATATTGAACTACCACGTGCTTCTTTTCATGATTTCAATTCCCTTGCCATGTCTTTCCTCACGCACTTTCAACTACCTACTCGCTACGAGACGGGTAATGAAATCTTGACCTCCCTTCGTCAAACTAACTCTGTGCATATCTCTGACCACATTCATGAGTGGAGGCGACAACAAAGGATGATCAAGGCAGTCATTCCTGACATACTATTGGAAGAATGGTTTACTAAATCACTGTTACCCCCGATCACTCGCAATGTCGCTATGGGTGGTGTGGTCACTGAGGAACAAGCCATCGCTCGGGCTCAATACTTAGATTTGGTTTATTCATAATCTGGTACTTTGTATGATTTTCTTCCGAATGTTGCTCGAGCTAATACTGATCCTTCTAAGCCATCATCCTCATCTCATGCGGATGGTGTTATCAGTTTCATCAAAACTCAATCTTTTTCCCAATCAACCACACTCTCCTCTACCTCCCCCTAGAATCAGATCTCTGAGGTGAATGAAATTCAATCTGCCCCTTCACAACAATCCGAAGGTAAGAAGAAGACAAAGAATAAATCAAAAAATAACAATGAACAACCAAAAAATCAAGCTCAACCACCTGCTACTGTAAAGAAAACACAACGGAAACTAAAATTCCCATGTATCATTTGTGGTGATGATCACTACACTCGGGACTGTCCACTTTGCAATGAACTGGCCAAAATTTTCCAAGGAAAGTCACTCACCACTATTCTTACTCAACCTTTTCCACAACAACAATCCATGGTTGCTCAAACCCCCTCTCCTGGGGGCAGTTCTAGCGATCCTCATGATGAGGCCTCATCGAGTGCACATATTTATATGTTTAATGGGATCAATTTGACCACTCGCTCTAAAACATACGACACACCAGGTAACCCTGACAAAGGAAAAGACATTAACAGTACCGGTACTTTACCGGATCCATCATCGTCCTCCATTAGTCTTCCATCAGTTAATCCTCCTTCTAGACCACTTCAGATTGAGAAACCCATTTTTGACTCTATTTTACACCCTCCCAAGAGCACTATCCGCAAAGCTACCTTTAATCCTAGTTCACGTGCCGCCCATAACTACAACATTGTTGAAGATTTGGCTCAAGCACCGTGTGCTATGTTTGTGTTAGAAGTTCTACAACACTGCCCCACTCAACATAGAACGCTCTTGGCCACTCTTAGCGCTGTTGATCCTGAGTCTTACAACCATATCATGTTTAACCTAGACAATTATACGTCTCGACTCTCTCACCAACTTTCTTTCCAAGTTGATGTTGTTGTTCACAATCAACAAATCCACCGAACTATTATGGATGAGGGAGCCTCGACTTGTGTCATGTCTCTGGTATGTTGAAAAGGTTTAAAATCACCAGCACTCAACAAATCCACAATGATGTTATGCGCCTTCGATGGGCGAGGTTTTCATCCCCATGGGCTTTTACAGTCTCTGCCCATCCAATTGGGTGGAAAAACTGTTACTATTGATGTCAAGGTGGTTGATGCTCCCCTCGATTACAACTTGTTACTTGGAATAAGTTGGTTTTATGCTATGACTGTTGTTGCCTTGTCAGTTTTTCGATGTGTCTAATTTCCTCATCAGGGAAAAATTGTCACTGTTGATCAGTTGGATTTCTGCACGACCGATGCTCACGTTCCCTCTACCAATAATATTCCTTTCCTGGGAGACCACAAGATCATGTATGAAAGAGTTGGTGTTGGCTTACTCAAAGATTTTAGCCTCATGGGTACCTTCCCTACACCACTTACACTGAATACACATCATATTGCCACCGTCGATATGATTTCGACCGCGACTTATCAATCTTTGGAATCATCTGACCCTTGGATTGTACCTTGTCCGTTGGAATTCGATGCACTAGGTGACACCGTGCCACTTATTCCAGCTGAAACATCATACATTTCTACCCAATCTGCTTCTCCCTTGTCAGATGACCAACATCTATTGGCACCCGACAGTTCCTCGATGAAATCACGGTTGAGTTCCTTGTCGTCTACAATCGACTACATTTCCTCCATTTTTCCTTTTGATGAATCTATTCCAGAAATGTTTCACATTGACAAGTTACCTCGGAATAATAACCATCATCGATCTTCTTTTCTTCTCCCTCGTGAAGAAATTTGGGTAGATATACAGTCTATCTCCCCTCCGGATGTCGATTTTCTATCGTCTCCCATGCTGTCAACTTCCGATGATTTGGATTCGGTAGTGGACATGGTGATTTCTTCGATAGGATTATTGGAGCCAGATCTCCTTAATCCTATCGTGAACCTCGACATGTGTTCCTTCCTAAGTGATTATCTTCCATCCAGCGAAGATCTCTTGGAATCCATAACTAAGTTTTTTCCCTTGACATGGTATCCTTCCAGAGCATTATTCTCTTGGAAGCCATGATCAAGAAGCAATCACGAGCATAGTTTCTCTTCTCTATGGAAATCTTGTTAAAAAATGAAACAGAGGCCCTGAGCATATTTATTTTCCTATGTCAAGCTCGTTAAAAAATGAAATAGTCACCTCTCTTGAACCTTCTTTTCATCCACCCTTCTCCTTTTTCTCATCTACTAGAGAAATTGGTGATGACCCTAGAGCTGGTGAATGATTTGAAGCTTGGAGGGCATGTCTCTAGCCTTTGATGATCTTTCTGGAGTTAAACTGTCAGGCTACTAAATTGTAGCTTTTAAGTGTCCTGAATCACTAAATTGTCAAACCAGGGCTAGTATACTTCGAGCTGATACACAGTATGTGCAGGCAAGCGTCTAGTCTTTTATTCGAATGCTATCCTA
>JASDQU010436701.1:128442-155376 GCA_032191745.1 Picea mariana
CCAATTCTTTGGCTACAACCAGAAGGAGGCTACAACCCCCTATGTTCTCCAGCTACAACCAGAAGGTGGCTACAACCACCTGTCCTTGCCTTGTCCAACTTCCCTGACGTATAAGTAGAATGATGGAACCACTGTCAACCTGTCACTGTGAGATATACTGTTGTACAGCTGTATCAACCTGTACCACTGACCTGTATCCAATCTGTACAACTTCCCTGTAATCAATATGTACTTAAACTGAACATGTATCTACAAAAATAAAATAGGTATGTGACCTATAGCGCTGTATACTACATATGTAAGTGCCCTATCTATTATGCATCCCACGTATGTACACGCCATAACTTTTATGCAACCTGCATATGCCTTTTGGAAACTAGGCTTTCCTTTTTCTTGAAAACTTCTCACCCTGTGTTACTTC
Organism: Picea mariana; assembly: GCA_032191745.1. NCBI lineage: Eukaryota > Viridiplantae > Streptophyta > Pinopsida > Pinales > Pinaceae > Picea > Picea mariana. Next base: position 128,864 of record JASDQU010436701.1, read on the forward strand.
TTTCACATAGATCTGTAACCTGTCACTATATCCAGACTATAATTGTACCCTGTGCATGCATCCTTGTTGTGTTTCTTATATGATTAGTATAATGCACTCATTAATTATCAACCTGGGATTCGTAATAAACAGAGTTACAAGACACTAGTAAGAGAGGTAATTCTAATGTCACGAGTATAGAAATAATCTGAATTGAGAAGCAAACTGAAACACAATTTGATTTCCTTTCATAGAGACGCTATCTACTCCATTCGAGTACATGAAAATATGAGATGGATTTATTTGACATGTCAACTCTGTTATCTGACCCAGAAATCTAACTATGCAATCACACTTCTAAAAAGGGAATCACACATCAATCATCAAGGCATAGCATGGGTAGTTCAATAGCTAGTATATCGAGTATGTTGTGGTTCACAATATGCTATTGTGAACTTCACTAGTTCTTTTCCAATTATGTTTGACTACTGCTGCCAACATCCATGTCCATTAGGACAAATCAAATTCATAAGAACAGAAACAGAGCATATGAAAAATAGAGTAAATAATGATCCCTAAGAAATCATAATCAAAATCCTAAACTGAAACTATATTACTATCATCTGGAAGCTTTAGCTAGTTTAACAGTTATACTATTGAAATCAAATGCTAACACTACTCTATAAGGATGCTGACCTTTGTTGGGTGGTGGGACCTTGTCGCTTCAATAGGTCAGTGACTAGAGTCTACAGTAACTTTTCCTTTAATCCACACATCACTCTTACTCAAAACCTCAAAACATGAAACTATACTAACAACTCAACTCACATTCATTCATAATTGATCAAGACATGGGAATAAATGACATTATTCTATTAAACTTCAATCTCAAGAGATGTTCTACAATATGTAACGTTGCTTCATATGCTGAAATATGCTATCTCTCTACCACTTCCACCATCCTTGCCATGACTATTTAAACAGTCTTAGTCATGAAACACAAGGAGGTGAAATCTTTTATAAATCAACAATTGTCAAATTTATATATTTGGTTACATATTTTAAGCTTCATCCTCATGACACGAAGTGTATGAGGATGAAGCAATAAACAAACTCACTTAATATAGTCTTTCTAGAATTTGATGATTTCATAAACACTCAAAAATGATCTTGGGAATGATCTGGAGCCAATCTTAGCATAATTTGTTTTCCTGTATTGGTATCGGATCATGACAGGTGAGATTTAGTAGATAGTACCAGATCCGAATAGTGCACAATTGGTTGGTACCATACTAGAACAGTCTATGATCATTGGTACCAAATCGCGACAGTGAATGGTCTATGGGTACCGGATCTGAATGGAAGATGCGCTTGGTACCGGATTTGGACAGTGGGCAATCTAGCGCACAAGTACCGAATAACTGAGATGACATAGAAGTGTTGGACTTCATCCAAAGGTCAAAGGCTACACATGGAAATTTTAAACATTAGTACATGAAATATTTAGTCTCCTAGCTTAATAAACCACAAAATCAATAAATCCAATTGTATTACCTTATGACCTTATCAGTGATTGGAGGTAGGGTTCTTTATCATTGATCCAAGTTTAGGTAGGCCAAATAGGTATAAATGAGGAGTATAATATGGTAATGGGGATGTCAATTTGGAGGCTCAACATTCCCCCATGCCAAAATCATTGCATGTCCTCATGCAACTAAAAAAAAAAAAAAATTCAAAACTTGAGACTCCATTCCCTTTACTCCTGTGGGTCAATGATGTTGACATCTGAGGCTTCTATTTTCAGTTCTCTTTTTATGACCTTAATTTATTGCAGGAGTCTTAGTACCTTCTTGAGATTATTAGAAGTCTCTTCATGGTCATCTTGGAGTTGGTTGTTGGTTGCTTTCAGTTGTTCATTTTCCTTCTTGATATACCTATCCAGTAGTTGGTATTCCTTCACTTCTTGTTTGAGCTCCTGGTTTTTTTTTGGCAACTTCCCAATCTGCTTCTTCATCTATTATTTTTTCAAGGTATTCATTGGCCTTATTGTCTCTGGCTAGATGCATTCTCTTTCCTCCACTTCCTCCCTCATCCCACACAAAGTAATAGTAACTTGTTCCTTTGTCAAGCTAGGGATGTCATCCTGGGCTGATAGGTCTAGGAAGGTAAGATCTATTGGGTCTTCATGTGTATGAGGACTAGCAAATGATTTTCCTTTCTTTTTCATACTCCTTGTGGTTCTTTTATAAGGGGGTAATGGATAAAAGGTGCTTACAAGCTTCCTTTTCTTCTTCTCTATTTGTGGAATGGTTATAGGAGACTATTCTATAGACTGTTCATCTCTAGTCTTCTCTTTCTTCAAGGATTTTGACATATGACCCCTCTCCTCAAGCACTACTACTAAGATATCCTCTATTAATTCGGATTTACCTTTTGATTCTTGGATTTTAAGAGTCTTATTATCTAAGGAAGAGGGCCTTAATTGTTTACCAACTTTATCCTTTACTGCTCCGAAGGATGATGGGGCTTCCTTGCTCTTTTTACCCTTAGGTTCCTTATTTTTATCTGGAGCAAGTTGGGCTTCTTCTACAAGTTCATTTTCTATGGAAAGGTATTGAGTGATGAGGGTTTCCCAACTAAACCCTCACTTCCTAATCTCATGTATAACTAGCATTTTGATAAGACCCTAATGATAAATGCTAGTCTTCTCAGTTTTGGAGAGGGATTTGACACCTCTTACCATCTTGTTCAGGCTCATCCATAAAAAATATGGGAAGTCAATTTCAGGGCCTCCTTCAAAGTGCAACAGAAGCCTAAGATGATATAATAAATTCATAGCATACCTGCCCTCACAAGTGAGGAATCATTGAAGACTAGTAAGCATTGGATGATATTATTCTTTGATGTAGTTTTTGGAAATCCCCTTTTTCAAATCAGGGTTTTGATGGTCTTCCTTCATAAATCGTTGGAACATTTCTTTATTGATTCCTAATCCTTTGAAATACTTGGTTCCTCTGCTGGGTAATCTTGTGTCTTCCCTTAAGGTTGCTTCATTGATGGTTAGTTGCAGGTTGCCTATGTGCACAATCTCTCCATCGTAACCCTAAACAAATGCATACGATACCTTCTCATGACAACCTGTGAATTTCTCTAAAAATGGAATCCATCCTGCTGTAGCATACTTATCTCTACATAGCCAGAACTCCTCGGTCTCCCTATAAATCTGGAAGACCGGTTCATGTCTACTTACAACCATTTTTATAAACCGTAAGTGAAAGTCGGGTTGTAGCGCAAGGTTTTAGTTAGCTATGAGCATGAGGGTTTGGTACCGGATGTCACAGAGAGGAGAAGGCTCTAAAAATGGAGAGATGGGTAACAATCGTAGAAATGGTGATGGATTCCATAATTCAAATGGTGAGTTTAAATGAAGATGTTGCGTAGAAAAATTAAGAGAATATGAGGCTCATCTGGATGGCTTCGCCACCCAGATAAGCCATTTCATTTATGCCTGCTAGTGAAATGATGGGAACAGGACGTTTGGTATCAAGGCATCATTGTTGTTTGGGATTGGTGATTGGATCCCTAAGCGGCAAATTTTAGTGTTGAATCATGCGAGATAGATTCATGATGGTTTAAGGATGAAGCACGTTCTTGGTTTTAGGGTCGTGGATCATCATTGTTGGACATGCTTATTTCAGTTCATCACCACATTCACACATTTGATGTGATTTTGTCCTCCTTCATCTTTTTAAGCGCTTATGTGGTGAGGGCATTGATTAAGGTTAAGCATATGTGTATGAGGGAAGTGAAAGTTAGGTGAATGGTTTTAATACTAAGGTCATAAGATCTAGTATACATTTCCATGCCTTTTGTAGTTTTATAAGAAAAGGAAAATAAATAATACTATGGTACCTCTTCTTTTACCATTATATAACCAATACCCATAGCATATGAAATTGCCTTTGTATTTGAAGCTTGCAGATTGTCAGAGTTCATCTTTTTAGGCTGGAGTTTTCTGGATGCTTAGTACTGGAATTTCCTGTACTTTATGAATACTTATTTATTCTGTGCTTGTTTTGAGTTTCTTCTTTTGTGTCTGGTTATGCATGATTGTATGGTGAACAAGCTTATCTATGAGTCTAAAAAAGAGTCCTGATAAGGACTCTTTGACCCTCCCCCATGCCAAGGATGTTGCATATCCTTATGCAAAAAGGCTCGACACACTATTCACAAATGGAAGAAAATTGATAAGAGATGAGAAAACAAATCAAATTCCAAAAAGTACATTTATTACCTAGCATATGATCCCATGCTTTTTAAAAAACTTAAAATTGCCTTTCTTCTGATGACTTATTGACAAGGACAACATTCAACAATGAAAATAGGGAGGTTTTTATATTTTTCCTGAAGAATAGATCCAACCTAAATTGCTTCAGATATTTACTATCATTATATGTTATAGATAAATTTCACGGTATAAGTAGATTAGACTCCCTAGTCAAGGCATCACTCTTAAGAAGTTTCCTTCTTAGATAATGTAGGCTTTAGATGTCAGACCGGTAAAGTTGACTTAGGGTAATTCTCAAATGGAATTTTTCTTGTAGTATTCAGTTTGTTAATCTGAAGTTTGTATCTTATAAGTGTCAATAGTGACCTTTGTTTGTATTATTCATTTTTTATGACCAAAGTGAATTTTTCAATCAGACAAGTATAAATGAGACATTTCTCAACCAGAACCCACTGCCAACAAGCCTTTTCAATACTCCGGTGGGGTAGTTGTGATAATTAGTGAGAGACATACCTTCCCTAGGAATAATGCCCCATTGCCAGCAAGCTTGTTCAGTACCCTGATGGGTTTGCCTAGTCATACTACAGACCAGTACCCACTACCAGCAAACATGTTCAATATCTCAGCGGATTAGTCTCTTAAGCCCTTTTTCCATCAGAGCCATCTTGTCCATCATCACCTATTTTAGTTTTTGTTAAAGAATTATTTTGCATGGTGACAGGGGAGGCTCGTCTGAAAACCCTTTTACAGGCTGGGATGGTATTGGGTTAGAAGGTATATTCTCTTATTTGAATGTCTTTAAATATTTGTTTGAAGGAAAAATAAACTTATTTATGCATATTTTTAGAATGATCCAGATGTATGATTTGTCTAATTTTGTCCATAAGAGAATGAACTAAAGTTACCTTTGGGTACTGATACATCTTCTTCCATAAAAGTTTTCCTTGTGTGCCTATGATAGAGAGTGTTCATATACTCATATGCTACTCTTTAATAAGGATAATCCAATGATTATTGTCAAAGTATAGTTAGGGTGAAATGGTTACTTATATGCTAATATACTTTTATCCCATTAATCATGCTGAAATACTGAATAAAGGCAACCTCTAGACTTTGAATCAAATTAAGCATGGTTCCTTTAACATAGGTAATGATTATGTCTTCTTTTTCAAGCAACATAACCAAAATAAAATAAAAATACTTCTCTTTAGTCAGCAACAGAACCAAAAGAAATTACAAATACTTTCCTTTAGTCAGCAACATAACCAAAAGAAATTACAAATACTTTCCTTTAGTCAGCAACAAAACCAAAATAAATTAAAAATACTTCCCTTTAGTCAGCAATAGAACCAAAAGAAATTATTGCTTTATAAGGGCTACCATTTGATGTTGCATTCAACTCCTTGGTTCCAGCTTAAGGAGTTACTCCATGGCTTGACATAAGTATAACATTATTTTTCAATTAGGCGATGTGTCCTAATAGTACCATATGTGAATAGACTTCTAGTACCGGACCAACATAGGACTACTGGTACTGGACCAGAGCAGAATTTCTGGTACCAGATCAGCACTGTTGGTACTGTACCAGAACAGAGTATTGTTGATGCCTACAACTGATGTTTTAGGAAGTTTGTGAAAGATCAAATAAATTATAAAAATTGACTAACAAAAATAAAATGTGAAAGTAAAACAAAGGATGTAAGAATCCATTATTATTTTCAGCTTATTAAAAAAACATGATCCACACCTATGTACAAATTTTTTTAAAAGGTAAATAAATCAATCAATGTGGATCAGTAGGAAGATCTCCTTCCTTACTGATCACCTGCATATCTGAATTTTGTAGCAAACGTGTCAGAAATTCCTCTTTTGACAGGGGTTTGTTATAAATTCTCAATCGGTGCCCATTCACTAGTAGGGGTGTCTGATGTTCATCAATTTTTTTTATTCTGATTGAACCATTATCATAGATAGTGTCAATTTCGTAAGGTCCTAACCAATGAGTAGTTAACTTGCCTTTGAAGTTCTTGAACCTGTTGTCATACAACAAGGCCCAATCTCCCAGTTGAAATTTTTTCTTTAAAAGATACTTGTCATGCCATTTTGTTCTCTGCTCTTGTACAGGGGTGGTTCTTTGAAGTGATTCTTGCCTGATTTCATCCATCTCATTAAGTTGCAAGAGACTTTGTTGCTGAGCTTTGTCTAAGTTCATGCAAACTTGTACAACAATTCTGAAGGTTTTGATATGGAATTCTATGGGGAGAAGCACCTGCTTCCCTTACACCAATTCGTAAGGTGTATGTCCTGTTGTATTCCTCCAAGTGATTCTATAATCCCATAAGGCTTCTAGTAATATGTCAGCCCAATCCTTGTGGTGTAGCTATACTATTTTGGTAATAATGGACTCAATGACTTTGTTGGTGTATTCTACTTGTCCATTCGCCTGTGGATGATAAAGTGTAGATTTCATGTTCTTGATCTGGTATTGTTCTGTAACTGCTTTGACTAGATGAGAGGTGAATTGAGTCCCCTGAACAGTCACAATTTCTCGAGGTACACCAAATCTAGTAAAGATGTGATTAAAAAGGAAATCTACCACTAATTGTTCAATTGTGGCTGGTAAGGCTTTTCCTTCAACCCGCTTAGTCACATAGTCAGTACATACAAGTATATACTTTTTCTTCTTAGATGCAGGTTTAATGGGCCCTAAAAAATATAATGCCCATTTCTTGAAAGGATCAATGACTACTTGGTCTTGAAGTGGCATTTGGTCTCGTGCAGTAGGCTTACCCATTCGTTGGCATTCATTGCAATTTGGATACATAAGTTCTGGCATCTTTGAAAATATTAGGCCAATAATAGCCAGATTGTAGAACTTTATAAGCGGTCCTTTTGTCATCAAGGACCATCATGGTAGGCTTGTAGAATATCATGGATTTCATCTTCCCTTACACATCTCTTGATTACCAAATCTGGTCATGTTTTGTAAAGACAATCATCATGCCACATGTAGTTTTCACTTAGCTGAATTACTTTCTATTTTTCTCTAGGAGACAATTTCTGAGGCATATTCCTTGTTACAAGATAGTTAGCTACATCTTCATACCAAGGAGTAAATGTATAAATATCAAACAAATTTTCATCAAGAAAGGTGTCATCTACTTGTGCATTATCTCCCAGATGAATCATTCTAGATAAGAAATCATCCACAAGATTATCCTTAATGGGTCTATAAATAATATTGATGTTAAAATCTTGTAACAATAACAACCATATTGTAACCCTAGGCTGTGTTACTGGTTTGGTCATTAGGAATTTGATGGTTGAATGATCAGTGTGTACAAAATCTTGATATCCTGTAATGTAGTGTCTAAATTTATTGATAGCATGGACTACAACTAACAATTCTTTTTCTGTGACCGTATAATTAACTTCTGTTGGGGAAAGATTTTTACTGACAAAGTAAATAGCATAAGGCAACTAACTTTCCCTTTGTCCAAGAACTGCCCCCAGGGCTGTGTCTGAGGCATTAGTACAGATATGAAAAGGAAGGGACCAATTTGGTCCTGTTAATACGGGAGTACTTGAAAATTTATGTTTTAGAATTTCAAAAGATACTTGGCATTCATCATTCCAATTAAATTCATTTTCTTTAGATAATAATTTAAATAAGGGAATAGCTAAGCTTGTAAAATTCGGAATGAATCTTCTATAGTAGCCAGCATGCCCTAAAAAGCTTTGAACTTCCTTTTGTGAGAAAGGTATTTTGATTTGTGTGATGATGTGAATATTTGTTGGATCAACTCTCATTCTAGAACCAGAGATGTGATGTCCCAAAACAATACCTTCAGTGAGCATCATCTTTGACTTTTCATTACTTAGGGAAAGATTAGTTTCTTTACACCTAATCAAGACTTTTTCTATATTGGTCAAAGCTTCCTAGAAGTCATTTCCATGGACTTTAAAGTCATCCATGTAGACTTCTACGCAATCATTGGTCAAGTCAAAGAAAATGGCTAGGAAAACCCTTTGAAAAGTGGTTGGTTCATTACAAAGTCCAAAAGGAAGAACCCTATAAGCATAGGTTCCCCATGGGAATGTGAAAGTGGTATTCTCCTCATCTTTGGGTGCTATTTGTATTTCGTTATAACCACTAAACCCATCTAGGAATGAAAAATACTTCTTTCTGGACAAGGTATCCAACACTTGATCAATGAATGGTAAGGGAAAGTAATCCCTATGGGTGGCTTTGTTCAACTCCCTAAAGTCTACAAATATTCTCCACTTTCCATTTTTATTGGGAACTATGACAAGTGGAGACACCCATTGACTATCTGAAATGGGGTATATGAGATTGGCTTGAAGGAGTTTTTGCAATTCCTCTTTTACAATGTCTTTGAGGGATGGATTCATCCTCTGTTGAGGCTGTCTAACTGTTCTGACTTGGTCATTAGTGTAGATATGATGTGTGCATGTGTCAGGGTGAATGCCTTTCATGTCTGTATAATCCCATGCAAAGGCATCAAACTGTCTTCGGAGCATTTCAATTACTTGTATCTTTTGTTCTGGTTCCAAACTAGAGTTGATATACAAAGTTTTTCCTAGGATAATATCAACGAGTTCAGTACTTTCTTCCTTCTATGAGGAATCTGGTGATAAGGTATATAATTGAGTGATATCAGGGTGCCAAGTTTGTTGGAATTCGAAACTGAAAAATGTGTGACAATTCTGCAAAAGACCTAGGATATTCAATGCAGTTTGTATCAGCCAAAAATAAACTTAAGACTTGTTCATCCGATTGTTATTGTATATATTCTACTTGTTCAAGTGTTAACAGTGGTCGGATGCAATCTTGCTCTACTTGTATATATCTCTTGTGCCGGTTGGGCAGGAGGGAAGAGAACAAGCTTTTGGCTATGTATGCCATTGGATATAGTCATCTCGCTAGAACAACAGCTGATAAAGGAATCTGTTGTGGCCAGCCAAGGGCGGCCAAGAACCACAGGGTGTCCTGGTTTGGAGTATGATTTAGAATATATGACTAGGAAGTCTACTGGATATTCCTAAGAAGCTAGTATAACTATGACATCATCTAAACTTCCTGCAGGGCTAATGACTGACTTATCTGCCAATTCTATCATGGTTTGGGTTGGTCTTAATTGGTTGATTTGGAGTTTTTGCATAGTGTAAAAAGGCATTACATAAATTTCTGCACCCAAATCAATGAGTGTGTTTGGTAAGGAAATACAATTAATTTCAACAGTGACTATTGGATTCCCAGGGTCATTATATTTATATGGCATTTCAGAAATAAATTCAGATAATTGTCCTACTACCTGAACAAGGGGAGGTTCCTTCTTCTTCCTTCCTTGATTATTAAGACAAAGATCCCTTATGATTTTGGAATATATAGGGATATCTTTGATGGCTTGCAGTAGAGGTATTTTTATACATATATTTTGTAACTCATCCTCTATGTCTTTGTGCAAGGGTGGGTTAGGTTTCTTCACTAATAGTCTTTCGGGGTAGGGTGGAATATTAACTTGTTGAGGTAATCCTAAGGACTGAGAAGTGGTTGGAATATGAGGGGAAGTATCTCCTTATTCAGGGGTGGTTTGAGTGTTTTCTTGTTCAGAATGATTATCATTTTCTTCTTGAATCATTACTCCAGACTTTGATTGATTTACAACTTTCCCGGATCTTAGTTGAATTTCATAGGTGGGAAAATTTTATATATCTGCATTTTGCACAGGCTGGGTGGGTCAATTATTAGGATTAGGAATTGGCTAGGCAGGGATTGTTGTTGGTCTAGGAGGATTGTGGGAAGCTTGGTTTTGTGGTTGTTGATTAGCATTTATAGGTGCTTGCTTCTGCTGGTTAGGGTTCAAGGGTGTTGTGAATTGCTTTTGTATAGGAGGTGGAAGTAAATCTTGCATCTGAAGTGGGTTAAATCCAAGTAGTAATTGGGAAATGTTTGTGGGATTCTGTGGATATGTAGGGTAAGAGGGATTCCCATACACAAGCCCCATCCAACCTTATTTCCAAGGTTGAGTTTGAGCTTGCTAAGGTGTCCATTGGGAATAGGGAATTGGAGGAGGACCCCATTGTTGTTGTTGGTATTGTGTATTAGTGTCATAAAATGCATTGGGGTTTTGTGGTCTCCAAGGCCTCCTAGAGGGGTATGGTTGTTCCTGCAAGACTCCCCCTCCCCTATAAATGGCTTGCATCTCAAGAAAAGTTGGACACTCATATGTGGGTTTCGCTAGTGTACATAGGCCACAGACTTGTATGACATTTAATGGGCATTATTTCTCAGGGTGCTTCTTTCGACATTTAAGACAAAAGATTGAAAAAGAAGCCTCTTCTTCTTATTTCTTTTTCAGTTTTAGAGTATCTATTTGGTTACTGATTGTGCTCAAGATGTTTGTTTTAAAGTTCTACAATAAGTTTCCTAAATCAATTCTGGTGACAGTCCCTGATCTTTGTCTTGAATTTCTGCTAAAAGAATCTCTTGGTCCTTTGCCTGTTTTAGCTTGTCCCCTTGAGTATCTTCTATAGTAATTTGCAATTTCTGCAAAGGGTTTTTGGTGCACATCTCCTGAACTTAAAAAATTTAAAACTTCTATGCAGTCATCTCTATGACCTTTCAAAAATATAGTTCTTACTATAGTTGGGTCTGTGGTGAATAATTTTGATTTCTGATAATTGTACAAAAACCTTTCTAAGTAGTCTTCATGGCTTTCATCTTCTGTTTGCTACATTTTGAAAATGTCATTTTTAGCATTATCCTTACAATAGTCTTGGTATTTTCGTAAAAATTTTTCTTTCATTTGATCCCAAGAGAGAATTTCATTTTCTCCTAAGCTCATGAACCATCTCAAGGTTGAGTCTTTTATTGTGGCTGGAAAGAGATTAAGTTTTTGGGAATCATCTGAGTAATTATAGCTTCTACATAATATGTCAAACTCGAATAAAAATAAGTCTGGATCCTCAGTGGACATACCTCTGAAAATGGGTAATGATGATAATGGGATATTTTTCATGCTGATGTTTCTGAAAATATCTAAGATTGGAAACCCGAAGGTCTCAGTCTCAGTAGCTTCATTTTCATTTCCTTATTCTTCTTCCATTTCGCTAGGTGCTCCTCCTCCACTTATAGATGGCTCGAAAACTAGATTTTGTGTGTCTTCTAAATGTTCAGTATCTTCAACAGACTCACGTTCTATCTTCCCCAGTGTCGATTCCTCAGTTCTGGGTTCCTCTTCTGGAGCCTCACCGACTCCCTTTGAACTCCCTCCTGGTGGAATTTTTCCTGCTCCAACGTCAGTTGAATTATTGGGGGGGTTTGTTTTTTAATCTTTAGAGCTTAGAAATCTACCCTTATTATCTCTATATCTGTGCATAAAAATAAAAATTTTATACTTAACTCAATTGAAATCCTAATTCTATATAGAAGGTAATAAGGCAACCTGGCTTCAGAGAACCCCAATCTAGTGGCCATGTGGCTCTTCACTCACGTCTTAAACGTTTTATCCTCCTCCCTCAAGCAGAATTTAAAATTATTCAAAAACTTATAGAAGAAATCTAGGCTAAATAACTTTCCTACCGTTTCCAACTCCCTGTCAAGGGCGTTGTTGAAACAATTCTTAAAATTTTTATCCCTAAGACCTAAACTTTCCATTTTCGGGTTTTGGATTTTCATAAAACACAAGTTTCGTTATCATTCCCAAACGCACGGTACCGATTTCCCGAAGAACTCAATTATTTAAATAATAAAAGGAAAAAACCTAAAAGTATTATAAGAATCCTGAATCATTTTCTATAAAATTATTTTAATCTTGATAAGCTTTAAACCTAATGGATTTAAGGTTAACTTTAAAGAGTTTTCGGGATTCGAGGTTTGCTAAAAACTTATTTTTCAATACAAATTGAATCGCAAAATCTCGATCCCTGATTTCTCGAAATAAAGAGAGTTAGTTAAAATGATAATTAATTAATTCTCTAACGCAAAAAGTTAAGGTTTAAGTTAAACATTTCGTGATTTCGGGATTCAGGGTTCAGTGATAACACATCTCTTGTCAAAACGATCCCTGAAATCTTGAATTGCGAAATCCCAACCCATAATTTGTGTTAAACCGAACTAACTCTGTTTTGTCCTTAACCCTTATTAGTTAGTTAATTAAGATGATTTTAAGTAATATTTTTAAACAAGTCGCGATTTTGCAACTTCGGAAATCGGGATTCATCAATGACATACTTCTTGTCAAAATGATCCCCGAAATCCCGAAACACTTAATATCAATCAATTACTTTGCTAAAACGTTTAAGTCTTAATTAACCTTGTCACGATTTCGCGATTTCGGAGCTCCGATTTCGAGATAACATACCTTTCGACAACACTATCCCCGAAATCCTGAAAAAACAAAATCTTGACTCTTAATCTGTGATTAACACAAATTAACCTTTTTCCAAAGCATGATTAATGATAATCATTTTTTAGGGTTTCATTCATGTTTCGGTTTTTGATTGAGTAAAATGTTTCGAGTTTTCTTTAAAATTCAAAGGCGCCAAAATACGGCCATTTTAAATAAAGAATAACTGGTGATACGTGGTACTAATGTGTATCTCAGTAAAATATCTACCGCATTAGATGTCTTGAATTATTGTTAGTTGCTTCAATCCCATCATTGTTAAATGAATTAAAAGATCATTTGAATGTCTGTGTTTTCATTTTATCAAGCGTAAGAAGCACTCAGCTAAGCTCATTCATTCCTTTTCTGTGACAGGTTTTCCATTTAACGTAAAGTCATGGCATCGAAAAAGGCACCAAAGAAGAGTGAAGATACACAGGAAGGAGATATCATCTCCGACACCACGCCACACGCTATAGACTCCATTAAATATTGGACACAAATATCTGAATTTCTGGAATGTGAATTCAAGAATGCTCATACTGATTCTGAGAATCACTATCGAGACATAGCAGAATCAGATCTTCATAAGATCACCACATGCCCTCGGCTCATGGCATACAATGATATGATCAATTGGGCCCTGGAAAAGGTTGATATCCCGGCGAGGAGCATATTAAATGATCAAGCAGTCATCATCGACTCATTCAGGCCAGAACATATACAAGTAATGTATAAACTCTCGCCAAATCCTAAACATACTTTTAATGCCAAGTTTTTAGCAGAATTTCAGAGGAAAGAATGCACCGAGGTAGACCGGACTTATCCTGATATAATTAGAGACTGGTGGAGTTCTCCATCAAAATTTAGGGCCGATACCCATGGGATTTATTCTACAACATCCTTGAATGAATACATGGTCTATGTAGCCATTATGTTGTGTAGACTTTTTGGGGGAAAAGATCCCTGCTATTTTCATGCAGATTGGGTGCCCTTTTTAGAAGAAGCTTCAGAAGGATATGCTTTTAACTGGAGTAAGATTTTGTCGGATAACCTAACACAAGAAATCTCAAACTACAGAGTTGCAAAATCTTAGGTACAACCAGTGCCTTTTACATGTCAGCATACATTATGGATGCAATCTGCTATGTGACTCATTTTCCCTTAATGAATTGGAGTTGGAACATAACCTATCCAGAACCCATTCATGAATATCATTATGCCCTTTGGGAAGAAAATGCTAAGGACGCATTTTATGAAATTTGTCATTTTGTTATAATTCCGATGCATAAAATATTTTTTGGATGCGAACCCCCTCGCATTTCTGATACAGTCATAGAAAATCTTAAAGCAATAGAAGACTGGTTTATTGATGAGAGTTTTTCCTACATTAGGGTTTATGGTTGTTCTATTCCCCCTCATGCACTTCCTAAATTCCTACTGGGCAGATTGGTGTATAGAGAGGTAGCCCAGCAGATAGTAAAAGGCGCCATTGGATTAGAGCTAAAGGCAGCTCAGAAGAAGTCATGGCCAACTTTCCCTGTACATATCAGGAAATTTTCATTACTGAATCTAGGCCATTCTAAAGTAGAGGCTGAATCACTAGAAGAAGTAAAATTGGTAGATATTGAACACAAAAAGAATGACCCCTATCAATTAGTAAGAAAACATTTGATGCGTTGTAATTTAAAATCCTATGACCACGAAACATTTGTTTATGATGATGTATTCAAGGAGGTTAAATCCTATGCAGAGGTATTGAATAGAGTACAGGCCCTGCCACCCGACTCACATATTGGTTTTGCGTCATTCCAGAGCCATAGGTGAAGCTGTTTACCCAAAAGTTTGCAGGGCGAAGCTACGACCCCACCTCCAGAGAAGGAAGGGCCTCCCCTAGGCTTTGAAACAAATATACAGGACAAAGAAAATACTAAAGGCAAGATGAAAGATACTGGAATACCTTCACAAGACACAGAAATTTCCCAGACAAAAGAATCAGAGGCAAGGAAGGGAAAGGAGCTAGAAACATTCCCAGAAATCCCTAAGGATGTTCTAGAAAAGATAGGAGGAACAACATCGAAAGAACTTGGAAGTCCCATTACTTCCTTGACTCTATTGCAATCCACTTATGGAAACCCCCAAGAGGGAGCTCTGTATGTCAATGACCTGGAGACAATTTCCATGGATGAGATTCCTTCATCAGATTATTTTTTTAGTAAAAAGAGAAGGGCAATCTTGAAACAAGAAATCCATCCAAGAGAATATGGGATGGTTAAAAAGCATAGGGTCATTATAGATGGAAATAAACTTAAAGATGGAGAATTTTCTACAGAGATAGCAGGCATGATGGGAGCTTTAGCGTCGACAAATTTATATTCTGTGGGCAGTTTGACAACTATGTTGGAAAAAAAAGACCAAATGATAGCTCAGCTACAGGGTAAATTTAAAGAAACCGAAAGAAATATCAGTTGGGGAATAAAAAAGGTTCTAGAACAAGCTAGATTAAAAGATATTCAAGAGATTCAGAAAATGAAAACAAGCTTAGAGGAAGCAAATCAAATAATACAGGTCACTCAGGCATAGGTCCTAAAGTAAGAAGAAGAAAATAAACAATTACGAGATAAGATTAGCACTATTTCAAATCAAGTGGTAGAGCTTGAAATTTTCCAGGCTCAGGAATTGGGAATACATTTGAAGATAGAAGAAGAACAACAGAAAGTGTTTTTAAATATGGAAGTTGTCCAGAATTACTTTCAGGAAACAAATAAATCTTTGGGGAATGTTCTCCAAAAAGAAAGAGAAGTGAAAGCGGCTAGAACGACTTTCCAAAAAGCAGTAGCCCTTTCAGCAAAGGAAGAGGTCGAAAAGATTCAAAAACTATCCATTTCAGAACAGGTTAAAGGAGATGTAATACTCAAAGTGTGGGAAGCAGACCTGGTCGAAAATAAAAGAATAACCAGAGATGTCAATGATGATTGTCAAGGAATTTTTGATCTCTTAGAAAAAACTTCATTGAATATTGGAAAAAATGACTGTCTTGGGTTATTAGGAGAGATTAACATTGTCAAGTACCGGCTAAGGTTCAAGGAAGATTTGGAGGAAATGAAGGTAGAGATCCCAAAAATTAAGGTAATCAATATCACCGAAATCAACAAATGGATAGTGATACCAATTTAAAGTTGCAAACTATTAATTTCACAAAGAAGATAATAGAAGATTGTTTGCCCGAACTACAGAAAAGATTCTTCATATTTGAGGCAAAAGAGATACCAGACGTTCCCAAAGTTTGGTGAAGTTTTTGGGAAAATGTATTCACTGTCTTGAGGCAAAAGAAGGAAGTTCATCGACACAAACATAAAAGTACTCTTCTGAATATTTTCATCATTAGAATAATAAAGCAGCTAGAAAAGAAATGTAAATGGTTTGACATTATTCATCCATATAACTGTAGTCTTAGGAAGTTGGTTAATCACCAACGGGAAAATATTTGATGATCATGTATAAATATATTTTTAGAAGACTTAGAAAAGGCTTTTGGTTTTTTTGGAGAGAGTCGATTGTATTAAAAGTTTTCCAATCCACTGTGATATACAATACAGACGAGATTATGAATCCTACCAACTTGTAGCTATGTGTTCTTTATCCTTGTTTACCATATTTTTCTATGTTTGCCTTTCAATGTCTTTCTAATGAATGATCAATTTGAAGTTTATTTTATACATCTTTTATAGTTTAGATTGATTTGGTTATCAAATTATTTACAGCTTTTCCTTTGAAATTGCTATCAGTAATTTTAAGACCTGTGGATCATTTGAACCATGATATTTAACACTTCATTAGAAATCTCATTTTCTTCTTTATTTCTTATTACAATATGAGATTCTTTCTTGATTAAAGCCTCATATTTTTCAGTAGTATTTCTTTGTTATTTTACGATTCTCAAATTGTTTCAAGTCCAGGAAATGGCCTCAACTGTATTTGTGTTATTATTTTGAATTTCAAAACTATTTTTCCTATTCTCATCTCTTAAAAAACCGAAGTAACAATTTATCGAATTCTTTCACAACTAAATAAAATATTACTCCCCGTGACTGTCCCAAATAACAAACAACCCAACATAGAACCTGGTCTCCAAGATGAAACCAGTATTTCTTTAAACCTATTTAATACTATTCTGCAAACAATGACTAACTGGGATGAATTAGAACGTTCATGGGCTGCTATTGAGAGAGATATCTGCATCCAAGAACAATGGGAAGCTAGACAGAGACAGTTAAGAAACTGATTCTGCTTTACCCTTCTTTTTTATTCTTATCCTTTAATTACCTTTACCTTTACGGATGCCTTGACGGTATACTTTACAACCTTAAAGTATAAACTTAGGAACAACATCTTTTTGGCATCGTTGTCAGGGATGAAGAAACAAATCTTTTCCCTGGGATGAATGACATTGACACTTTCTTTCTTTGATAGTGAACAAGGATAGAAAACCTTCTAAGGCTACCTTTTTTTTTCACTTGGCGACTCCATGATAAGTAAACTGGCTATTAGCTGAAAGAATACCAGAAAGAACCCGGACAACAAGCAGACCTTGCCAGTCTCTGATCTGGAAAAGATTTTAAAATCACAAAGATCACTTAGACAAGTCTTTTTACCCATACGTACTATTTGTCAGCCTGACTTTACACAGTTGAATGTTTCGGAAACACTTGAAAGATCTGTCTTGCTTCCCCTCTCATACGATACGTTCTCTTTTCCTAAGGTTTTCTCCCCAGATTTCCGAGAATCTTCTCCTCACACATTCCGAGCTTCAGCCTCAAATCTACCAATGGCCGCACAAGGAGGTGCTAGAGTTGGAGGTGGTGCCCCAGGAGGACCAGCAGGTGGTCAAGTACCACTTCCTAGAATCTTCGATAAAGTATCTTCTAGATATGCTCCCCTTGTCCTCCCCATTCCCCTACATAATCTCCCTGAAAATTATATGAAAAGCCTTCTGAAATTTACAGGGGAAGGGGATTTGACCTCCCAAGAACATATAAACTTCTTTGACCAATTTGCTGACATCCTCGGAATAGAACACGAAGATGTCTATTCTAGACTCCTCGTTCAGACTTTCGAAGGACAGGTGAGGACCTGGTTCCGATCCTTAGCAGCCAGATCTCTAAGATCTTACAAGGAACTTGAAAGTGCTTTTATTAGACAATGGGGAGAGAGGAAGGACCACCTCTACTACCTGACTGAATTTGGAGCCCTTAGAAAGAAAAACTTAGAATCTGTTCTAGAATTCACACAAAGGTTCAACAAGTTGTATAATAAAATCCCGGTTGAGTTCAAACCTTCACAACCTGTAGCAAAGGTGACTTTTGATGGCGCTTTTGATCCCGATTTCGCCTTATTATTGAGAGAAAGGAGATCAACGGATCTCACTAAAATGCAGGATGATGCTCTTGAGATTGAATCGAACATGATGGCATCAAGGAAATTAAAAGCAAAAATAGAAACCGGGAACAAAGAAAATAGGAAATTCAAAGAGCAAGATGGACCCTCAGGATCGGGGAAATCCTTGGGAGATAAAATAGACGAGATGGCTAGGGTAATTAGAGAACTTTCAAATAAGATCTCAAAAATGGAACTAGAGAAATCGAAAAGAGATAATTTCCCCAAAAATAATTAAAAATGAAGATCAAAAAATCCCAACCCCCTTCAAAAGTGAAAACTTCATTGGAGAGGAAGATCTAGAAGATTTTGAAGAGATTGATGAGGATATTAATAATCTTGGTGACGATAATAAATCACCTTATTTATCGAGACAAGATTACAAAAAATCCTTAAATAAAGAAATTGCATCGGAAGACAATGTTAGCAATGACACATCTGAAAATTTGGCCCATCAGGGTATCGCAGATGATATTATAGCCAAACTACAGGAAAAATATAATTTAAGACCTAGGAACAAAATTCTCCCAACTGTTCCAACAAAAAAGATCTTGCCAAGGGGAAAAACTGATGAGGTGACTCCAAAAGTTGTTGACAAACAGACTGCAAAAACTCACACCGCTGACACGCAACCTGTCCATTCGAAGCCAGTAGGAACACTCGCTGTGAAGACACCGGCTCCTGTAAATGAAAACAAGTCTGCACCACAAAGAAAAGCTGAAAAGAAAGGAATGGAGGCCCCGAACATAGAAAACGACAAGGCCCTGGGAAATTTTAATTTGGAAAACAAAATAAATAAAATCAAAATTCCTATTCCCCTTGTTGAACTAGCTAAAAATATCGAATACAGAAAACAAATTGCCAAGATGATTATCTTTTCCGAAGATGAAATTTAGGCCGATGTCATCAACTTAGAAGATGACAAGCCGAACATAGTCTTTGGTCCACATTTCGAAGGTGCAAGAGACACTGTGGCCCCCTTTTATATCACATTAACCTTGTTTGACCACCTAATCCATAACTGTATGCTAGATTCCAGAGCTTCCCACAATGTGATGCCAAAGGCAATTATGGAGAAACTCGGTCTCGAAATCACAAGGCCCTATGGTGACTTATATTCTTTTGATTCAAGAAAAGTCAAATGCATAGACATGATTAAAGACCTGGTGGTAGGTCTGGCACAAATACCTGCAAAAAGAATTCTTATGGATGTAGTGGTCGCTGACATCCCTCCGAAGTATGGTATGCTATTATCTAGGTCATGGGGTGCCAAGCTTGGAGGATCTCTCTAGCTGGACATGACATATGCTACAATTTCAGTTTTCAGAGGACAATACACGCGTCTTTACAGAGAGACTAGGTTGGCATTCACGGTAGGTGATCCACATAACCCAAATAATCATCCTGTTTATATTGCTGACCAAGATTTAGGAAATTGTATATTATCTATTGATCATGATTTTGAAGTAGATATAGACGAAAGTTGTATAGAAGAAAAAACTGAAAAAGAAGAAATAAAAAAAAATGTATATAGCACTGGTGTATGGAAGATGTATTTTGACGGTGCTTCATCTTTCCTTGGAGTTGGAGTTGGGGCACTCCTTGTGGCTCCCGATGATTAATTTGTATTCCCTTTTCATATAGGCTTCAGTGGAATGTGGATTGTACAAATAATGTATGAGAGTATGAAGCTTTAGTGCTAGGATTAGAAGCCGCTAGCAGGATGAAAATAAAGAAACTCGAAGTCTTTGGTGATGCCGAGTTAATCATAAAACAGGTGAATCGATAGTACCAGGCCAAACATCCTAGGTTGAGGTCCTATAATAATTGTGTCTGGGATCTGATTGAGAATTTCTTCTCCTATGTGAATGTTCATTTCATCCCAAGGACTGAAAACCAATAGGTTGATGCATTAGCCAAAGCAACATCAACTTTCACACCTCCTATCACGTTTAAATTAAAGTATCACATACAAATGAGACATCGACCTTCGATACCAAATAACATATAACATTGGCAAGTCTTTGAGGATGATGAACAATTTCGCAAATTTTTAGAATCAATAGATAAATTTGCAGGAATGCATACTGATCAAGAAAATCAAAATGATCCCATTTGGATCATACAGGAGGGGGAGGATTCTAAAGAGTTTCACGATAAAATTGTGAATCACCGAATGCTCGTTCTCAAGAATAACCAGATTCCCAAGGGCCTAATTCCCTTGGAAAGATTATTCAATCAAGATGATATCCCTTCAAAAACCACCCTACAGACACAACCTGAAGAGGTTGAGGACTGTGACATAAGAACTAAAGAAAACCCTCGGATGGTAAAACTATCCAAATATCTATCTACAGAAACCAAAAATAAATACATGGAGTTGCTTAGAAAGTACAAAGACATTTTCTCTTGGTCGTATGAAGAACTAAGAACCTATGACACCTCTGTGATTGAACATAAGATACCCCTGAAGCCTGGTGTCAAACCCTTTAAACAAAAACTCCGACAAATCAACCCCATCTTATTACCTGTTATCGAACGAGAAGTCAAAAAACTCCTTGATGCAAAGATAATTGTACGACTGAGATATTCCGATTGGGTAGCAAACCTGGTCCCGGTTAGGAAGAAAAATGGGGAAATTAGATTGTGTGTCGATTTCAAAAATCTTAATAAATCCTCTCTCAAAGATAATTACCCCCTACCTAAAATGGATCAAATTTTAGAAAAAGTAATAGGAGCTAATAGGATGTCGATGATCGATGGATTTTCAGGTTACAATCAAATTGCCGTCAGCAATCACGATAAAGAAAAAACAGCCTTTACCACTCCTTGGGGTACATTTATGTATGATAATATGTCGTTTGGTTTGATGAATGCAGGTGCTACTTTTCAAAGGGCAATGGATATCACTTTCGTTGGCGAACGGGACAAATTTGTAGTTATTTATTTGGATGACCTAACTGTTTTTTCTAAATCAAATAAAGATCATGTGATACATCTCAAGCAGACGTTTGAGAAATTCCACAGGTTTGGTCTGTCCTTAAATCCTAAAAAGTCTCACTTCGCTATGCAAGAAGGCAAGCTTTTGGACCATATTGTATCTCGAGATGGAATTATAATTGACCCTAAAAGAGGTGAAGCTATAGACACAATAAGTATTCCTAGGAATGTGAAATAAATTTAGTCATTCTTAGGAAAGATAATTTTTTTGAGAAGATTTATTCCAAACTTCGCTAAAATCGTGAAATTGATCATAGATATGCTCAGGAAAAATAGCGAAGTGAAATGGACAGCAGAAGCTAAAGCATCCTTTGCACGCATCAAGAAGGTTTAAGCGAGGCACCTGTACTAGCGGGCCCTGATTATCTCAAGGATTTCCTTATTTTCTCTTTTGCCTTTGAACACACACTCGCCACGATACTCCTTTAGAAGAACGAAGAAGGTTTCGAGCAACCGATAGCCTTCTTTAGAAAAAGTCTCCGAGATGCCGAACTCAGATATAATATCATGGAAAAACAAGCATATGCTATGGTAAAAGCATTAAAGGCTTTCAGAACCTATGTTTTGCATTCTAAGGTGATTGCATATGTACCTACTAGCTCCATAAAAGATATTTTGGTTCAGGAAGATAGTGATGGTAAAAGAGGATGATGGCTTGCCAAAATTCAAGAGTTCGACTTGGAGATAAAACCAACAAAATTAGTAAAGGGGCAAGGCTTAGCTACACTCTTAGCTGAATCCAATTTTAGAGCTCTCGAGATAAACGAATCTCAGGGGGAGGAAGAGTGGGTAGACATGAATGAACTTGAGGATCAAATAGCTGAAATCCAAATCGAAGAGAAATTTGCTTCATCAAATTGGTACAAGGACATAGTATCCTACTTGTTGACTTTGAAATGACCAAGTGACTTGTCCCCATACAAAGCCAACACATTCAAGCTGCATGCGGTCAAGTACTATATTTCTGAAAAACAATTGTATTGGAAGGACCCACTTGGCTTCCTCTTGGTCTGTCTAGTCGAATCAGAAATAGAAAAAGGTCATAAGCCAATTTCACGAAGGAGTGTGTGGAGGACA
Source organism: Picea mariana (assembly GCA_032191745.1). Taxonomy (NCBI): domain Eukaryota; kingdom Viridiplantae; phylum Streptophyta; class Pinopsida; order Pinales; family Pinaceae; genus Picea; species Picea mariana. The sequence continues at coordinate 151,055 of JASDQU010436701.1, forward strand.
CCATGCCTGGAGGGCTATGGCTTATAAGATCCTGAGGGCTGGGTATTATTGGACCAAACTTTTCTCAGACGTCAATGCCAAGGTACGAGCTTGCAGCCCTTGCCAATTTCTTGCAGGCAAACATAAACTCCCAACAATGCCATTGATTCCAGTCAAAACGAAAGCTCCTTTTCAGCAATGGGGATTAGATTTCATAGGAGAAATTAATCCTCATTCTAGTGCTCAACACAGATGGATCCTGACCGCTACAGACTACTTCACCAAATGGGTGGAATCTATTCCAACGAGAAAGGCTACTGATTCGGTGGTAATAGATTTCTTAGAAGAAAATATTTTCTCTAGGTTCAGCTGTCCCAGAAAGATAGTCACAGACAACTCACAGGCTTTTAAATCTATGGCTATGGTCAGTTTTTGCCAAAAATATAATATTGTGCTTGGTCACTCCACAGCATACTACCCTCAGGGAAATGGTCTGGCCGAATCTTCAAACAAGAGCATAATCAGTATAATTAATAAAGTGTTAAGCAAAAATAAAATGTCTTGGCATGTGCATTTGAAATACGCTCTGTGGGCAAATCGGATAGGCACGAAAAAGTCTGTCGGTACTTCTCCCTTCCAAATGGTATATGGGACAGATGTAGTGTTGCCTATAAACCTAGCACTTCCTGTAATGAAACTATGGCAAGATGAGAAGGAAGAACCAAATCCTGTCACAAGAAGGATAAATCAGCTGATTGAAGTCCAGCAGCACAGGGAGGTAGTGGATGAAAGGCTGCAGAAATACTAGGATGACATGAAAGTGTTATTCAATCGTAAAGCCAAAGACAAAAATTTTCTTCCCGGAGATTTGGTTTTGAAATGGGATGCTAGGAAGGAGGATTCAGGAAAAAATGGTAAATTCGATCACATCTGGTACGAACCATTCAAGGTTGCATCTCCTGAAGGAAAGAATTCATTTTGGCTAGAAAATTTGGATGGTAAAATCTTGAACGCCCTTGTCAACGGGCGTTTTTTAAAACATTATATGGAATAATTGATTTCTAGAATTCCCACTGTATATACCGTTTTTTTTAGTCTTTTATTTCATAATTTTCTTTGGGAAGTCTACTTTCATTCTGTAAATAAAGAAAAATAAAATAAAATTGGTTGATGTCTCTTTTAGAAATAAGGATACAAAATTCTTAATGTATCCAATTCCTTAAAACCCTGATACTTTTCATATTGTTCTTTCACAAGATTCTGGCTGACAGCTCGACAAGTAAAAGCAGCAAACGGACAACCTTAAAGGGAAAGATAAATTTGCCAAAAATAGGTGATAAATAAGATTTTTTGTTATTTCAAAAAGAGAACGAAAATGGTAAGGCAAAGGTGTGAGTCCCTGCAAAGTTTATTTTGTGAAAACAAAGATTTTGTATCAAAAAGTACGTTGATTATCTCGTAAGTTTGATAGGTCAAAAAAAAAAAATGTTTTCAAAATCTAGGCCATAAGGGTTTCACTTAGAACAAGATAGGAGGTAAATAAAATAAAAATCTTTAAGAGAGAGTTCCAAGAGTTGGGTTTAATTTATGACCTCTGTTTTTCGAATTCCAGATCATTCTACGTCCCCTCTTTCTACCCTCAGTTCTGAATCAAGCTTGTTTTTCGGGTTTCCCATAGAGGGAGAAGAGATTACGTCTTAACTTTTGAAATTGAAAAACAGTTCTTAATCAGTAAGACTAGTCCTCATATTTCTTACTCTCCGACTAAACATGGTTATGCTAGGCTGATCCTAACTCTCCTAGGTCTCTTAACATATTTTCTGAAGATTTAAGCTTGCTCAAAGGAAGACCCTTGAAATTAATCTCCCCCTTTTTCTCTGCAGACTAAGGTGTTTTGAAAGTTGAGAAAAGGTTGGTCTAGAGTAATCAAAACAGGTTGACAAACCTCCATTGAAATTTTTACATAGATACCACCCCTGGTATATTAAGTATCATTGATTTCCCCTGCTTCATATTCATAAAGTAAATATAAGATAGATGGTGAAAGGAAATTCATATTTGATTGCCCCCATCTAGTCCAAAAGACGATGAAAGGAAATTCATTTAAATGATTTCCCTCGTATAGTATAAAAAGATAGATAACTTCACCGTGATCAGGCTCACTAGGAGTGAAGCAATATCTGAGGTTAAATGTATAATTAGCATTCGAAACGGTGAAAGGAAATTCAGTAAAAAGGGATAGATAACTTCACCGGGGTACTGACCAGGCTTGCTGGCAGTGAAGCAATATTTGAGGTATCTGTAAGGTTGTCATACTTAAATACCACTCTACTCTAGTTACCAATTTTTTTGAAACTGGATCTGCATCCCAAGTCCAGACAAGGCTCCCCAATTAAAAATATGAATTTTGCTTCATTTTGATGCAAGCCGAAAGCCACAAATCTGTTGAGTTTCCTAAGATTGTTTTGACCATTTTAATGCTAACTTAATTTCAGTAACGAGAAGGAGAAGATCATGAATGAGACTGCAACTGAGTTTACAACAAATGAGAACTTTGAAAAGATTTTCAGAAGCAAAAATGAAATCATTTTTTTTTCCTCTGTATCCCCTTCCTAAGCAATTTCTACAGGGATAAACCCTTGACCCCATTAACCCAATGAAGGCACTAAATCTACATGTTCTCCTCATCCCACAAGGAGACGAGGTCCCCAGTTGGAGCCTATGTTGAAACAATTCTTAAAATTTTTATTCCTAAGACCTAAACTTTCCTTTTTCGGGTTTCGGCTTTTCATAAAACACAATTTTCGTTATCATTCCCAAATGCACGGTACCGATTTCCCGAAGAACTCAATTATTTAAATAATAAAAGGCAAAAACCTAAAAGTATTATAAGAATCCCGACGCATTTTCTATAAAATTATTTTAATCTTGATAAGCTTTAAACCTAATTGATTTAAGGTTAACTTTAAAGAGTTTTCGGGATTCGGGGTTTGCTGAAAACATATTTTTCAATACAAATTGAATCGCGAAATCCCGAACCCTGATTTCCCGAAATAAAGAGAGTTAGTTAAAATGCTAATTAATTAATTCTCTAACGCAAAAAGTTAAGACTTCAGTTAATCATTTCGCGATTTCAGGATTCGAGGTTCAGTGATAACACATCTCTTGTCAAAATGATCTCCGAAATCCTGAATCGTGAAATCCCGACCCATAATTTTTGTTAAACTAAACTAACTCTGTTTTTTCCTTAACCCTGATTAGTTAGTTAATTAAGATGATTTTAAGTCCTATTTTTAAACACGTCGCGATTTCGCAACTTCGAAAATCAGGATTCATCAATCACATACTTCTTGTCAAAATGATCCCCGAAATCCCAAAACACTTAATATCAATCAATTACTTTGCTAAAACGTTTAAGTATTAATTAACCTTGTCGTGATTTTGCGATTTCGGAGATCGGATTTCGAGATAACATACCTTTCGACAACACCATCCCCGAAATCCCGAAAAAACAAAATCTTGACTCTTAATCTGTGATTAACACAAATTAACCTTTTTCCAAAGCATGATTAATGATAATCATTTTTTAGGGTTTCATTCATGTTTTGGTTTCCGATTGAGTAAAATGTTTCGAGTTTTCTTTAAAATTCAAAGGCGCCAAAATACAGCCATTTTAAATAAAGAATAACTGGTGATACGTGGTACTAATGCGTATCTTAGTAAAATATCTACCGCATTAAATGTCTTGAATTCTTGTCAGCTGCGTCAATCTCGTCATTGTTAAATGAATTAAAAGAGCATTTGAATGTCTGTGTTTTCATTTTATCAAGCGTAAAAGGCACTCAGCTGAGCTCATTCATTCCTTTTCTGTGAGAGGTTTTCCATTTAACGTAAAGTCATGGCACCGAAAAAGAGTGAAGATACACAGGAAGGAGATATCATCTCTGACACCACGCCACACGCTATAGACTTCATTAAATCTTGGACTCAAATATCTGAATTTCTAGAATGTGAATTCAAGAATGCTCATACTGATTCTAAGAATCACTATTGGGACATAGAAAAATCAGAGCTTCATAAGATCGTCGCGCGCCCTCGGCTCGTGGCATACAATGATATGATCAGTTGGGCCCTGTAAAAGGTCGATATCCCGATGAGGAGCATCTTAAATGGTCAAGGAGTCATCGTCGGCTCATTCAGGCCAGAACATATACAAGTAATGTATAAACTCTCGCCAAATCCTAAACATACTTTTAATGTCGAGTTTTTAGCAGAATTTCAGAGGAAAGAATGCACCAAGGTAGACCGGACTTATCCTGATATAATTAGAGACTGGTGGAGAT
>JASDQU010436702.1:0-27770 GCA_032191745.1 Picea mariana
AAAGGCATAATTGAGCCCCAAAAATGAATCTCCTTGATGATACCCTTCCAATTAGCTATCATACGCTGAAAACGAAGATCGTATGCAAAAGTTATGACCCCGGGAAGTTGATGTACTAACTTACCCAAACGGGGCCCACATGACTTTTGGAGCTTCATCTCCTAGGGTTAGGTTTTTGGATGTCTAGGGTTTTTAAAATTCCTGTTTGTTGTAAAAAGGCCTTTAGATCCTCATTGTAATCAACTTCTTGCGAATGCGAGTAGTCGTCACATCTCTTCTCAAAGATGAGCTGCCACCATTCTAGCAAGTCTTTCACTCTGTATTTTTACAATCTCTGTACATTTATTTCATTAATAGAAATCGTGTATTACTGTATCTCTGTGTTTATGGTTGCATCTCTGATATATTTTTGTTATATTATTGGATATATTCGATATCTCTGTGCATTTTTTTATTATATCTCTGCTCTCATTTCATGCCAAAAATAATTCGGATCACTCTTAGTCATGATTTTAGAGGGAGACATGGAACTGACAATTTTTTTGTTTATCTCTGCTTCTAAAGTGAAAAACAAGTTGTCGATTGCTTCTGAATGGTCGACAGCTGTAGGAAAATTGTTGAAAATCCTTCTGGCTCTTTTATTGATCGATGCATGTAAAAATTGCAATATATCAACCTCAGAGATCGAATTGTTGAATGTTGAAGTGTCAGGATCAACATTATCTAATAAAATATTTGCATGGTTATTGTTTGGTTGGTCTTCTGGTAGTGGGCTCATTGTGGTTGTTTGATTTAAATAAGCTGAAAATACAGGTCTTTCAATGATCAAACTAGAAATATTTTCTATTGTATTAATGTCCAAATCATGTTCAATGGACCACATTTTAAATTTGAATATATGCTTACAAAAATTTTCATTCAACACCTAATAAAAACTACAAAAATTAAACTCGGACGCTGTGTATATGACATTATACCAGGTATTAGGAGTATCCTTGTTTTGATGATGAACTAGGAATTCTTTCATATTTTTGGGGTCGCCCACACAATATTCATCTGGTATTTGAGTTGCTCTATCCTTTGAGAGAGTCTCTTGTTTCTCAGACTTTATGGGCCTTATAATTCCTTCTTCTTTTAAACGTTGTTTATGAATATAGTATAACTCAACTCTTGTCAACAACACAAAAATTAAATAATCCACTCATTTGTGGCATGCATTCTTTTCCTCATATAGGTATCCATATTTTAGATACTTATGGTAGGATTCAATTGCATTATTTGTGTCTTAATTGGAATGTGGGAATTTCCTATAATCCTTCACCCACATTTCTGGAAAAATTTTTTTATCATCAACTAAACATTATTCACTAAAAACATGCTATTATGGAAAAAAAAGTCATGATCTAATGTTACATGACACTTATATATTTTATCATTGGATAACCAAGTGGTGTCAAAATATTTTAGAAAATTTTCCTCTTCACTGAATTCCTGAAATATTATTGAAACATATTTGCGTACGAACTCATCATCTTGGCATGAGTGCATGACTTCTCCTAATGTGCAAAAAAATGCAAACTTTATTTTCTTTGACTTTGACTTTGCTTCCAACATGTTTCGCCCATGCTTGATGGACATGCCATACACATAGTAGGATGGGGGAATTGGTTAAACTCCTGAAATGGTGATACATTAGGAGAGAGTAAATTATTTGACTGTAACATTACTTTTTCATATTTCCTTTGAAAAAAAACAATTGTGTAACCTTAATGTGTGAATTTGAGCAAGGACATCATCTGTGATAAATGCTCATACATGCCAATCTGGGAGTTCTTTCACTTCCATAGCAAATAATGCTGACAACCATTTGTGAATATCATATGTAGTATTACATGATGAAATCACCCAAGCCACCAGAACAACATTATGATGTTTGTCGAATACCATTAATGTATAAAGTCAATACTAGATTCAAAGCACAAAAGTATAAATATTAAAGTGAACACATAAGAATTCATTTTGATCTCCATAAAGAAATGAAAATATCGATCTTACGTACCCCATACATATTGGTACTAAATGTGGAATCCATGGACATAGAATTGTTTTGTGAATACCTCACCATCATCAAACACATCCAATGTGTTTGTATGCCTATAATAAATGGTATGTTTTTCACAATAGTTTTCTTTTGGTAGAAAAAGAAACTATTTGAAAACTGATTGTACCAATAGTCGACACTTGTTGGATCACTCTCATCATTAATATATTCTTTCTTTCTAATATTATGGTAAACATTATAAATATCCTTCTTGATCATTAAGGTATCCCGAGTTATCCCTGTGAATAACTCACTTGATTGGTGCTCCACATCATAGATGAATTTGTCCCAAACAATTGTAACGTTAAAACCATCTTCAATTGTATTTTCCACACTAGCATGTATATCAAATGATAAATGTGGTGCATACTTGAATTTTTCAGGTTTACCCACTGCATACTTCTTATGACACATACCACCACATTTATCAATATGCCTACACTCAGTGTATATTAAAAAAACATCATTTGGACAAACATAAAGTTGATACATGATGAAGTGACATCTATAGCGAGCTTTCATGCTTTGGTGTTGATTGAATTTTTTTTTGTTGATCGTTGTGGATTCATTGTAATCTCACCACTTGGGAGTTTAAATGTGGACTCTGGGCCATATGCACAACAATAACTAGTTAAGAACAATGATAACAAATTAGGAATCATGTCCACACTCATTTTGCATAATGAACTTGAATTGGAAATTTAAAATTATATTAAGAAAATAAAGACTCACATAACATATTCCAGATATGTGTTAATACACATACATGAAATCCCCTCCACTTCTTTAGATCACTTTGTATTAACAACAAATTGAGTGGGAACATATTCATCTGATTGCTCTCCATTTATAAAATCTTCAAGTCGACTATATGGAATAATAACAACTTGATCCCCTCCAATTTATGTCCACGTTAGATCTTTAGCTGAAAATTATATCATATCTTCAGGGTCTTCAGTTTCCAACTCCATAATGTCTTCCCACTTTCCCATCTATAGAAACTTGTAAAAATTTGAAATTTTTAGATATCAACACATACAACATTGAGTTTTTATAAATATTTTGCATTGTTCTCTAATACTCAACATTGCATTATAATCCATTTTATGTGATCTAGTGTTCTATAATCTAAATGACATAACATGATACAGTAAAATTCAGGACAATGATGAGAGTAATGATATCTCATTGACTTATGTACATAGCATTTTATAAAATAATACATAACAATGTTTTTTTACCTTTTGTAGTATCTAATGTTAGTTATAAAAATGTGCTTAATCAACCATACACATGCATATTCAATATATATGCATTTACATGCATACATACATGTGTGTGTGCATGTACACATGCAATATTACAAATGAAAACACTACTCCTCTTCATTGCTATCAATATAACGATGGTGCATTGAACATGTGTATTCATATGCTTGTGGGTTGATTCTTGTAGATAATTTCCCTATAAATGAATATGTAAAAAACAATGATGTTAGAGTGATTGTAAAAATACCTTTAAAAACTAAGCAATGATTTCATATGCTTATCTATTCTAGAAATGAGATCTACACTTATGTGTGATAATAAAGGCATTTCTACATGCAAAATATGTTGTGACGTTTCCTCTATTCCTTATAATGATGTCCATGTTCACACCAGGATCCAAGTTACAAAAAATCATCACATCATCTCATAAATTCCCCCCTAAGAAATTGGTTATAATAAGGAAAAAATACAGACAAATATTATGAATCAATTGAATACATTTACAAAAATACAAATTCCATATGATGGTCACCAATTGTCTGACAAATTTAAAAGTAATCCTATGACTTGGACCACACTAGTTGTAGGATATGCTTGTAAAGGGCATGGAAATAAATAAATAAACATCAAATTCACCCTATATATTGGTCTTCTCCTCAAAGGTGGCATGCATATCTTTGCAACAAGAGATGGAGCCAAAGTGTAACAAGAAAATAAAAATAAGGAAGAACATGCTCCTTCTCCATTCCTTTCATCCATATATGTGTGTAGGGAAATTAAGAGTGAGTATATTCACTAATATGAGTAGATTTTCAAAGATACAAAGCTTAATATTATAATTTATTGAAGAATAGTTAAATGATGTTTTCCCTTAAGTAAAATTTAAAAGGTTTTGAATCATTCATAACTCTAAGGAAGATGAATTTTTATTGCTAAAAACATTATAATTTGGAATTAGTTATAAAACAAAATATTAAAAAGATGGAAAAATTGTAAGTTGAAACTTAAGTTATTAATAAAATTGATAAAATCCTTATTACATAAAGTGGTATTTTTACATATATTGAAATATGATACTAGAAAGATACATAACTAAAAGATTATTACAAAATTAAAATAATTGATGAATAGAAAATTTAATGTTTAACAACAAAAATAATGTTATGGTTAGGAATACATTATAAAACAACATAATTGTAAAATGGTTGTTAAGAGTTTTGCAAAAAGTCATATCACATTTTCTCTTAAACTCATAAAAAAAATCAAGCAAAATGCACTTTTACCATATCATATTTTCAGTTAAACTCATAAAAAAGAAATCACAATGCATTTTTACCATTCAAACCCCTTTCCTTTTTCAACCAACTTTGTGAAATAGTTAGAATCCGATGGCCCAAATTTGCAAATTAATGGTACATTAGAAGAACATAGAGTAGTTATATTAATATATTTATAACATAAACATAATTTAAATTAATAGATACCAAGACAAAAACATAAAAAAATAATCATGTATTTATCTTAGTAAATACAAGGAAAAATAATCAACTACTACAACAAGAATATTTTTTCATGCGGAATGACACCCCATGTAGAATTAGTAGGTCTAAGTCTAAGTAAAGCCATGGAAACTCACAAAAGAATACTTTGTCATATGGATAATATAACTTTACAGTAGTGAAGATGGAAAAACACAAACTAGAAATAGTTCAACCAGTACATCACACAACACTAATTCACTTCCCCTACAAAAATGGCCCCAAGGTCTTCTTTTCATTAAAATTTCAGTATGTAGTTCTCCAAAATTACAAAAAGTAAGAGTCATTTTTGTCGATTTCTCTTGAGTATATAACTAATAATATTAATAATACATTAGCACAATACTCTATAGAATAGAAAATTTATTCTCCTCCTTGGACTTGATTTTGTAGATAGGAAGTCCAAATCTTATGATAAGAGGAGATCATTTCAATTCTCCTAAAAGGAAAATTTTCTAATGTAATTGAATAATCGGTTGTTTTCTGAATTACAGTCTTCATGTCTGTTTTCAAATAATCCAAGTAAGAAATTAACATATGATGTTCTCTTGTTGGTTCAACAATATGTTCTTTTATAGTTCCTTGGGTTACTCTTTGAGTTATGCTTATGGATATTTCCCTAGTATTCATGGCCTCTTCTAATTATGCAAAGACTTTCTCTGTTGGCCTTGAATTTCCCAAATCTCCAATTTTGGGCAGCAGTATTTTTCAATCAATTTATCTTCCAACAAGTAAAGTCAATTGCAGGGGATAATGGAGTATTATATGTCTTTCTCCAACTTAATTCCAGTGATTTGGGCCCTTGCAATGGTTTTATAGTTGATTCAATGTTCATCTCCGGTCATCCTTGGGACTCCTTGGGGTGAATTTAGATGTTCTCGTGCCATGTATTTAGATCATCGATGGCTATGCACACTCCTATCAGCTCGATGTTCTTCTTCTTAAGCTGATCAGATAATACCCCCTAGGTCTTCTTTTCATTAAAATTTCAGTACGTAGTTCTCCAAAATTACAAAAAGTAAGAGCCATTTTTTTCGATTGCTCTTGAGTATATAAATAATCATTTTAATAATACATTAGCACAATAGTTTATACAATACATTAAAAAATTGGAAATGTATTCTCCTCCTTGGCCTTGATTTTGTAGATAGGAAGTCCGAGTCTTATGATAAGAGGAGATCATTTCAATTACCTAAAAAGAAAATTTTCTAATGTAATTGAATAATCGATTGTTTTCCGAATTAGAGTCTTCATGTCTGTTTTCAAAGAATCCAGGTAAGAAATTAACATATGATGTTATCTTGTTGATTCAACAATATGTTATTTTAAATTTCCTTGGGTTACTCTTTGATTTATGCTTATGGATATTTTCCTAGCATTCATGGCCTCTTCTAATTATGCAAAGAATTTCTTTGTTGGCCTTGGATTTCCCAAATCTCCAATTTTGGGTAGCTTGTATTTTTCAATCAATTTATCTTCCAACAAGTAAAGTCAATTGCAGGAGCCATTCGAGTATTCTATGTCTTTCTCGAACTTAATTCCAGTGCTTTGGGCCCTTGCAATGGTTTTATAGTTGATTCGATATTCATCTTCGGTCATCCTTGGGACTGTTGGGGGTGCATTTAAATGTTCTCCTGGCCACCTATTTAGATCATCGATGGCTATGCGCACTCCTATCAGCTTGATGTTATTCTTCTTAACCTGATCAGATAATGGCCCCGAGGTGTTGTTTTCATTAAAATGTCAGTACGCAGTTCTACAAAATTACAAAAAGTAAGAGCCATTTTTGTCGATTGCTCTTGAGTATATAACTAATCATATTAATAATACATTAGCACAATACTTTATACAATACATTACAAAATTGGAAATATATTCTCATCCTTGGCCTTGATTTTGTAGATAGGAATTCTAAATCTTATGATAAGAGGAGATCATTTCAATTCTCCTAAAAGAAAAAAAATTTAATGTAATTGAATAATCAATTGTTTTTTGAATTACAGTCTTCATGTCTGTTTTCAAATAATCCAAGTAATAAATTAACATATGATGTTCTCTTGTTGGTTCAACAATATGTTCTTTTAAATTTCCTTGCATTACTATTTGAGTTATGTTTATGGATATTCCCCTAGCATTCATGACCTCGTCTAATTATGCAAAGAATTTCTCTATTGGCCTTGGATTTCCCAAATCTCCGATTTTGGGCAGCCTATATTTTTCAATCAATTTATCTTCCAACAAGTAAAGTCAATTGCAGGGGCCAATGCAGTATTCTATGTCTTTCTCCAACTTAATTCCAGTGCTTTGGGCCCTTGCAATGGTTGTATAGTTGATTCAATGTTCATCTTCAGTCATCCATGGGACTACTGGGGGTACATTTGGATGTTCTTGTGGCCACCTATTTAGATCATCGATGGCTATGCAAAATCCTATCAGCTCAATGTTTTTCTTCTTAACCTGATCAGATAATGGCCCCGAGGTCTTCTTTTCATTAAAATTTCAGTGCGTAGTTCTCCAAAATTACAAAAAGTGAGAGCCATTTTGTCGATTGCTCTTGAGTATATAACTAATCATATTAATAATACATTAGCACAATACTTTATATAATACATTACAAAATTGGAAATTTATTCTCCTCCTTGGCCTTGATTTTGTAGATAGGAAGTCCAAATATTATGATAAGAGGAGATCATTTCAATTCTCCTAGAAGGAAAATTTTCTAATGTAATTGAATAATTGGTTGTTTTCTTAATTACAGTCTTTATGTCTATTTTCAAAGAATCCAAGTAAGAAATTAACATATGATGTTCTCTTGTTGGTTCAACAATACGTTCTTTTAAAGTTCCTTGGGTTACTCTTTGAGTTATGCTTATGGATATTTCCCTAGCATTCATGGCCTCTTCTAATTATGAAAATAATTTCTCCGTGAGCCTTGGATTTCCCAAATCTCTGATTTTGGGTAGCCTGTATTTTTCAATCAATTTATCTTTTAACAAGTAATGTCACTTACAGGGGCCAATGAAGTATTCTATGTCTTTCTCCAACTTAATTCTAGTGCTTTGGGCCCTTGCAATGGTTGTGTAGTTGATTCAATGTTCATCTTCAGTCATCCTTGGGACTTCTGGAGGTGCATTTGGATTTTCTTGTGGCCACCTATTTAGATCATTGATGGTTATGCACACTCCTATCAACTCAATGTTCTTCTTCTTAACCTGATCAAATAATGAAAAAATTCGAGCAGTTATGTCCTATAATTCCAGTAGACTGGGATATACTTGATTTTCCATATCACGAAATTGTTTGTGTACTTCATTAGCACATGATTTTTTCTCTATGACATTGTTCCTTTCATGTTTATAACATCTATTTTATTCCTTTAGGGTCACATTTTGAGCCTTGTATTCTTCTATTTCTTTGATATAGTCTTTGATATTTTTCTTCATGGCCTTTGTAAATGCTACACTAGAGGAGGACATAGCTATAGGATCCTAACTAGTGTTTGTGACTATTATTCTTTCTGTGGTTACTGTAATTGGTTGAACACCCGAAATGGGAAATGTTCTTATAGGTCATTGTACAATCTTTCCCTTGGCCTTGTCAAATATGAAAGAGTCTAGGTCTTCCACTCTGCTAGCTTTGAAGGATGCTAACCCCCCCAACCTTAGTTCTCCTAGAGGGAAATGGCCTCCATTCAATGGTATGTTAGAAGCCTCAAGTAGTGTTAGCAGCCCTACATAATTGTTTCCTTGTAAAGTAACAAATGACAATTCTTGTAGCTGCCAACACCTCCTTCTGTAAATATTTCTATTTGAAGGTGACCTGTGGGTTGTAAAAAGATGTTTTGATTGTTTATATTTATTTTATTTTGTTTTTTCATACTTCCTTCATGACTGAAAGCATGGATGAAGCATTAAAACTTATAATAATATTGCAATCGTATCTAAGGATTGGTTTTTGGAAGGGTCCTTGTGCTTTCAACTCTTTGAATGAATGTTGTTTTTTCTTGGAGCTTATCACATATCGATAAAACATTTATTTTGAGTTTCTCTTAGACTGTAAGCCTATATTTTTAGAGAATTTATATACCATGTATCGATTGACTAAAAGACCATAGGCTTGTTTCATTTAAAACCTTTGGTAAATTGAATTTTATTTAAGTGCTCGATATGCTTTGGCTTGCAAAACACACCTTCTCCTAACTTGATCAAATTGACTTCACCTTTTACATTTGATGAGAGTTAATCACAACCCAATCGTACCCTATACCTTGTTTGTAGTGGTACTTTGAATCGATAGGTCCCTCATTACAATCTAGGGTCTTGATTTATGCTCTGTACTCTAAACATTCATTACTAGAAACGCCTAGATTTCATGATTGAAACCCCCATTGCTTATGTTATGGTTTCCCTAGTGTGTTACTAGTTTTGCTTCCATCATTTTTTCTCAGTATTACCTCCTACCACTACCATCTAAACCCATAGTTAGTTCGATTCGCTCTTGTTACAGTCTATTCAATCCCATTTTTGCCTATCAGAGACACGTTTTTGCAGGAGCATTTCTGAGAAAACCATGACGAATTAGATCAAAACCTTGAAAACCCAGAACGGAAATGAGCCCTTATACCTTCATTGTAGGCAATTTCTACAGAAACTGGATCATTTCAGAGATATGTCTCGATCTTTGGAGGTAAATTTCTCATATTTTCGTCCTGGTTGAGAAAAATGTTTTTTTATTTTTATTTTTCTACAACAATTCCTGTAGAGATTCCTGTGGTAGATAATATTATGCTAGAAAGGCCTCCCATTTCTTCCATTGACCGGCTAGATCTCTTATGCGAAAAACCCCGTGAAAGGGCTAAGCCCGATCAGGCTATATTCGGGCAACAGGATGCTAGACCTAGGGTCATTGAATCTCCTGAGCATGAGAAGTATGTTTTCCCTAATTCCATTGCAAATACCATCAATAAACACTCACGCAAATTGTCAAAGAAGAATCCAAACATAGGGTTAAATAACAAAAGGCATGGCAATGTCATAATAAAAAAAACATTGATTGTATTAAGGCTGTGATCAACTCTGATATTCTATGATTCGAATTTAGTATGCAGTTGAAAGGTAAGATTTGTTTTTTATCTTAGTTATGATTTTATTGTTAATTTTCTAATTAATATGGATTGAGTTAGATTTATGTTGTATAAAATAAGACTAGCTACAGAATTGAAAGATTCTTTAGCTAAGTCAATTCTCATGTAAAAGTTTGAAAAATATTAGTTAAATAATTGTCTAATTTCTTCATTTCGTTTTCTTTCAGGATATCATGTATCTTGTGGTGATCTCAAACGATGGAGTATTTATGGACTTAGTTAATTAGCCATTCCTTTTGGTTTATTTTGTAAATCAAAACAAAAAACTTTCATAATTTTGGAGATACATCTTGATATTGAGTGGTTGTTGGGCCCTCTATTTTTGTAACTTGTAGATCCTTTTGGGATTTGATCCTATCTTACAAGATAGGATGTTTTGCTTGCAAGAACTCTTTAAATACTACATATTTGTTTTTATCAAGGCATCTTGGCCTGGGGCTGAATATGGATGATTAATTCACAAACTTGAATGGAACATCAATTTGCATTTTAGCTTTAGCTTCTTGTAAATGGTGTTCTCATTTATGCTTTGTTTAATCCTGATATACTAATAGATTTTGATAGCTTTAGACTTCACAATCTGTTATGTTTTGGGATAATTCTTTTATAAATACCGTCCATATTTGATGCTCTAGATATTAACAGTGTGATCATCTATTCATCTTGAATGACAGGACTTCTCTTTAATTCTAGTTGAATTATTAAATGCAATGTTGTTAGAATCAGATTTATCTTAATATAATTGCTTGCAATCATAATATCATAGCACCTATTCATATCATTCATTCTGTTATTAAAACTCAACTATCAATATATGTTCTGAATTTATTTAGAACAATCATAAGGTTCATTGCAGATTTCTCTCTTAGACATGGCAGTTGGATGTTCACCACTCATGCAAATGCTTGGATACACCTCACTAACTCACTGACAGGTTAAATCCTTTATATTTTTCTGTCATTTACATATTAGTGAAACTAGAACGTTTGGTTCATCTTTCGACTACCTACACATTTGCGTTTCTTAGTTTATTTAATTCCATATTAGTTTAGATTTAAACCAGGAAAACAAAAAGAAATTTTTTTATGTGCTTTATTTATCTGCTTCCTAGAAGCAATCATTTTTCACATTGATTTTCGTGAGTTTCGATTAAAACTTGCAATTTGTAAATCATGTACATAAGTGACATTTATATATCATTGGATTAAATATATTTACAATAGTTACATTATACGTATGTATATATATATATATATAGATTTTAGTAATTAGATAGTTATTTATTTCTTTCATTTGTTTCTTTTAGGATTTTTAGATCGGCTAACGAAGCCATTAAACCCTTCAGAATGAGTTACACCAAATGGCTTGGGTTATTTAGATAACCTTGGAGTAGACTCATTCTTCCAGTTGACGGACGATCATTTTTGCCCGTCAACAGGTAGGTTGGTATCCATGGGATAAGTTTCATCGATTTCCTCTTGTGATTGATTTTCCTTCTCTTTCTTTTTCCTTTCTTCTTATTCTTGTTTGAGCTTTGCTTCTTATTCTTCTCAGAGTCTCCTTTGCTCTTGTTCCTCTTCTCCTTTCCTCTTTTTATCTGCTTATGCTATTGTAGTTTCTTCTTTTGTTTCTTCCTTATGCCAAAGTGCTTCAACCTCCTTCTCCAACCTTTCTTTTTCAGTTGTTTCTTTAGTTGTAGCTTCTTCTTTA
This sequence comes from Picea mariana, assembly GCA_032191745.1. Lineage (NCBI taxonomy): Eukaryota > Viridiplantae > Streptophyta > Pinopsida > Pinales > Pinaceae > Picea > Picea mariana. The sequence goes on from JASDQU010436702.1 coordinate 11,761, forward strand.
GGATTCTTATGACGAAGTGATTCAGGCTCCTTCTCCAACCTTTATTTTTCTTCTACTGCATTAGCTACAGTTTCTTCTTCAACTTTCATTTTTCGGAGTGCTTCATGATCCTTATACAATCTTTCTTTTTTTGTTGTTTCTTTATCTGTAGTGTCTTATTCATGTTTTGACTTGGCTTCTACTTCTTAAATGCATTTTCTTGCTCTTCCTTTGTGTTTTATTTATTCATAGAGTTGCCTCCCCTTCTTAAGATAACTTCGTCATAATTATGTACCTTTTTGTATATATCCTCATCTCTCCATGTTTCATTTTCATAATGCCACTTATGCTTGTAGAGTTTATAGCGTTGGATGACAAGATTTCGAGGATCATATCTATGAAATATTCCTTCCCCAAAATGGAATGTTTCCAAAGCCTCTGCCTCAATAGGTGCCTCCTTTGATTTCTTCAAACTGTAGGATCCCACATAGAATGATAGTGGTGGCCACAACAATTTCTTATATTTGAAAAGGGATGCCCCAACCCCATGTATAAGGGTGTGGTATTCTACCTCATGCAACACCAGTTTGTCAGGAACAAATTTGGGAAGTACGTATAGAGGCATGGTTGATCCGTAGATCCTGATATAAGTCCCATTCTCAAGTACAAACCAATCACTGATTTCATGGCTAGATTGCATTGAATTCTCTAACATGCATGGTGCTCGGGTGCATAATAACAATTGGAAAAACAAAACTAAGAACTGGTCACAAATATTTTGATAGTGCACATGATATTTATCCTCCCACAAGTCCTGACAATAGACATGAATAGGGAGGTCACTCTTTTTCGATCTACATCGCATTCTTGGGTAAGCATGTGCTTGGTAGACCATATCCAACAGGTATGATGACATGTGGAAATGCATATGCTTCCCTAACACTGCATGTTTTACTACTGATATGGAATTTTTAAGGTTGGCTGAGAGGATAGCCGCCCAATTAAATATATGAACAGTATTTGTGATAGTGTGTAGCAAGGGAACCCAAGATTACTTTAATGTTGAAGTGTCTGCTTCTCTGTAAATCATGAACATAAGGGATAGAACATATCTGTAAGGGGTTCTGACCATTTCTCGTGGGATAATCTTCAAATCTTGATCTAAAACTTACACATAGAACCCACCAATTATTAATTGCTTCTATGCAATCTAGAGGACATTTCAACATCCTTTCATCTATGAGTTGAATCTCTTTAATAGGAAGATTATAGCATGCATGTATAGTTGATGCATGGAACGATGCAATAGCTTTCCCTTCAGTATCATTTATCATCCTATTGTGAATGTTAATTTGATGGATGATCCAAGAAATAGCCTCTGCACATAGGAAAACTTCGGGATGTCCAATTATCTAATAAATTCGAGACCTTTTTAGAGTGTGGTAGACACCAAAATCTCGATCATAATTTGATACCTCGAGATAGGAATATCGGTGGAACATTTGGTAAATTTCTCCCCATTGATATGCCACATCGTTTTCCATGATGAAGGCGATGTCGTTGTAAATTGGGCCTTCCCCTCCTTTATGTAACCTAGATTCATTAATGGTCTCTTTGCCACGCCTCCTCTTGTAATGTTCCATATATGTTCCTGCGATTCATTCGCATCAAGCTATGATGTTAGTATGATTAATATCTTCACATTTAAGTTGAGGAAAACTCTAAATCAATTGATCTTAATTGATTCAATGCAATTTATTTATACCTTGTATTTCTTTGCAACAATATTCAAATTAAAACAATAGACTGATTTATTGAGCTTTCAAACGGTGGTACCATTTCCCATGAAAGGAAACATTTATTCTTGTAGAATACCTCAGATTAATGTACGTTTCAAAAACTGTGCCTTATGTCTCAAATGAGCATTATAGTTCAGAGTGTAGGAGAAGCTCTTATAGAACATTCAAGTTGTTCATGATTGTTATCTTGTAGCACTTCTCACTTCAACATTTACTAGAAAATATGGAAGAATACTCCAATCTTTCCTTAGCCTCAAAACAAGGACTCCAAATGAGGACCCATACAAAACGGATTAGAGGGAATTTCACCTCAAAACATACAAGAATAGACATTTAGTGCATTCTGTGTAAAGCATTCTGTATTCACCCTCTCAAATTATTCCTCACTTTGTTGCAACTTTATCATATTATACTAACCATGATTCAATCTAGCTATAACTAGAAATACAATATATTATCATTGCACATGTGTTATTGGCTTTCCTAGAAGCTTCAAAATAGGTATGTAATCTTCAAAAGTTAGCCTGCCTCATATATCTCATATTACTGAAATCATTATAAGGGGCGTTCTTATTAGCTTTCTTATCCCTGAGACCATTGCAAATTTATTGTCTTGGAGTTGATGGACAGACGAGCTAATCCTTGGGTAAGGGCTAACCTCAACTCTATTGCACAAGCACTAATTATCTATTATAAACTCATATTTCTATCCATCATGGTTTTACCATGTCATTCACAAATGATAGATAAATGTCTATAAAAGGAAGTTTTTCTAGTAACTCAAGTTGTTATCCCTTTTTAGCATATAATAAAACAAGGTTGTTCTCTTGGTATTCCAACGGATTCACCATGAATTTGAAACCTTGTTGTGGGGCACTGCCAAACTCTAACAAACTATAATCACAATATAATAAAATATGAGTTTTGGAGACTTTGTTTTATTAATTTTAATGTTACCAACACAATTAAAACAATAAATAGCACTGGCACAAAAATAAAAGCATTGATAAACTCACTTAGATTGTTTCCTCAAAATAAACACAGTGAAATATTCTAGCTTTGTGGGTTTCCATTGCCAAGTTTGTTGTTTTTTTCATTTTCACAATATGATGTTTTGTGGAATTGCATAGGAGACTATATGTCTAAACCATACACATCCATCCAATTTATTAATATCACCTATCTAGTTTGATTTTGAATTTCCAGCACCTACATCTAATTTTAAATTTCATTACCCAATTTACTTTTAAATACTTCTCCTAACCAATGCAGACCTCACAAGTTTTGTGATCCTAGAAGAACATATTACATGACAATACTATGACATATGATATGAGCCTCCTTTGGTCATACAGGTCCACATATACTAGTTGATGCCACACAAGTCAATGTAATGGTTTATTAATATTTGTTATGATTTGAGGCCACACAAGTCAATGTACTGGTTTATTAATATTTGTTATGATTTGAGGCCACAAAAAAACCAGCCTCCATCGATTTGCTATGATTTATTTATGTGATAATGGCATGATTCGTGAATTTCAACTAGAAAAGGATTTATATATAAATATGTTTTTTTTCCCTGCTTCTTTTCATTTATTTATACCCACTGGGATTCTGCTGCTATTTCAGGTCGATTTCCAAATGAGTTGCAACATCGTCAACATGAGCATGGGGCGTGTAGAGAAGTAAAAAGAAATCAAGAAAATGGGTAATATTCCCCTGGATAGTGATATTAATAGTGTCTGTGCCCATAAACGTGCAGAAGAGAGATTGACTGTCCTCGTTTATGGGACATTGAAGAGAGGGTTTGGAAACTATTGGATGATCGAGGACATGATCAGAGGTGGGCATGCAGAATTAGTAGGACTCCGGCGAAGCAAAGAGAGGTATCCACTGGTGTGTAGACGTATCAGGTCCCCTTCCTTCTCTATTTGAACCGATTCATAGAAAATGTATTTGGAGAGGTGTATGCCATCAATGCCTATGCTCTCCAGCACTTCGACAAGCTTGAAGGCACCAGAAAAGGAAACCACCTACATTAATGATTTGAACATTCCATATATTAATGACAAAAGAAATCTTACCCAAGATATGTGAATAATATGAAGCTTGCTTGATCTAGTGATCAAATAGATCTCTACACCAACATGCCCGACGTCTTCACTCTTACTAACCGGTTTCTCTTATTCGTCCATATACATTGTCAAACTGGACTATGAAGAAAGATATCTTTCTCACCAGTTTCTCATTGTCCAGTGTATTTCCAGTCGCTCACAATCTGGTTCAGAGGTAGAGGAATTTTATTCACAGTTGTTCGTCTCAGAGGAAGAGGAATGAGATTAGCGTGAGCGGGTTCAGGTCCGAGGAAGGATGTAGGAATGAGTGGGAGATAGGTAACGAATTGATGGCAAGAGTTGAATGTAGGAAACTACCATGATATGGGACAAAGTTCATTGTTTCCTGAGCATGGTTGCTATTGACCGCTAGAAGGGTCTCCACCGGGAGATGGGACGGCCAGTCGGTCGAAGCTCTGACATGATCGACAACGAGAGTCTGGACTTGGAAAAGGGCTTCCGGCAAAGGTTAATTGTGTTTGACCTTTATTCTAGGCCTTTTTAATCCTCATATTCAGTTATTAACATTAATATAATATAAAATTGAAAACATATTAAATTAAATTTTAAATAGAAATAAATTAACTGTGAAAATTGTGAAAAAACAAAGAAATTCGAGTCTTATTGTACTTAATATCTCCATCCTTTAACTTCTCTTATTTTCTTTTTCTCTTTGTTCTTTCACCCGCTAGACATTAATATATAAAAACTGAAATTGATTTTTCAATAGAAATAGATAAACGGTGGGAATTGTGAAAATCAAATAAATTCAAGTATCAATTAGCTTATTGAACGAGATCAAGGGATAATTTTTTATGCTTGCTCAATGAAAATAAATGTTATTTTAGTAACTATGTTATTCACTAGCCTCTCAAGCAATTCTAATAGAAGAAAAGCCAAAATTTAAGTAAGGTCTGTGTTAAGAATTTTTTTGACAGCAATGGAAGGTCTTTAACGTGTGGCTATCATAATTTGATCTATCTCAAAGCATTTTGTTATAGTTTTTCAAAGGCTTTCTTCACAGGAAATTGGAAGCATTTCCTTCGAGTAAGAAAAAATTAGAAACTGAGGTTGTAGCCATTCTTAAAAAAGGGTGAAACATCATAAACATTTGCCAATCTAAATTATCTGACATTAAATTTAAACCTGGTATAGGAAGGACCACTTGATATAGGTTTGAATTTAAGTAAATTCTAGAGTCATTCCAACATGATACTAGTTTCCAACATGTAAAGGATACTAGTTTTTTGGATTTGACCTTCCTTGAGCTTAACATATTATCTAAGATATAAACATTGTTTTTGGGCTTGCAAGATGTGGCTTATATGGCAATTTATGAGTGACGATGAAGCCACATAAGCCACATAGTTGAAAAGCAATTTATGAGTGGCCCTTCCTTTGATATATCAAGTGGCCCTTCCTATATCAGGGTTAAATTTAATGTCAAATAATTTAGACAGGAAGACGTTGTCAAATATGTCAAATATTTATAAATTAAATGGGATGTCCCCATCCACTTAAGAGTCACAAGGGGAGAATTCAGCTAGCCTAATTAAGTTCTCGTGGGCTAAGGAGGAAAAGTGAACTAGGGGACATATTTTTCCTAGGAGAACTTTATAAAGTAAAAGTGGGAAAGAGGGGAGAAGGGTCATAGGTTAATTAAAAAGTCACTTTAAGATTATAAAGTGAGAAACCTAGTAAAGTGGCTTTTATTTTATTTAAATAATAAAGGAGAAGGAAAAAGGCTCAAGTGAACAAAAAAAAGGGAAAAAGGACGAATTTCCTCTTATTCTTGTCATTGTCATTTGAAAAAAATATTTTTGGAAAGCTCTTGAGAAAAGAGTCAAGCGTTTTGGAGAAACCCTTCATTGCTTCTCGTTTCGGTGTTGAATCTATACACCCTAATCAGTTAAGGGAGAGACCATCATAGGTTTGTCATTGTGCTTCATCGGTAATAGATTTTTGCCAATTTAGTGACTTAGTTTTGGGTGTGGAGCTCGAATATACTAAGGGAAGGCAAATTCCTCTCAGGAAACAAAATTATGGTGGCTAAGTTCTCTTATTTAAAGTTTGTATGCTCTTATAAACTGATCATACTTTCCTTGGGGGTCGTATCCTTCATTTGATGAGAAGACTGCATGTATAGAGGCCAAGTTTATGATCTGGCTATTATTTCAGATGTTTGTGGTGAGTTTTGTGTCATGGGATAGAGCATCTAAGTACCATACGTTTCCCCATCACAATCTAGGTGCACTACTAGTGGTTGGCATCATGTTTAATTTCTAATACGAATGTGGGAAGAAAGAACAAATCTCACTTCTGGGAAAAATCGAATCTATAAATTGTTGTGGAAAAATTCCATCTCTAAGCTGGCTGCATTTCTGGGTATGAATTTCAAGATATAATATCTCTATTGAGAGGTCACGTTGGCTGTTCTGGGCACATTTCTTTGTGGTTGGGTTCTCCCCTTTGAGGCTAGACAATGTTACCTGTTTGTTGGGTTCATTCTACATCGAGCGACCGAAAATACCATTGCTTCGTAGCAACTTTATTTCCATAACGGACTTGTGTTATTGTTGCCTCAATTTTTTGTGTGGACATACTTCTTTGCTTAAGGAAAGGGTTGATTTATATTGCATCTTAGTCATATTGTCTGATGGGAATTCATTGTTGAGTTTGGGAATTAATTTATAGGCCCATTCATCTCAACAATTGTAGAGACAACCTACAGGAAGATATATAAGGTTCCTCACATTTTTTTCTATTGTACTGCTTGTTGGTTTATTTAGTGTATGCCAAATTCTACATTAGTTAATCCAATAATCATCTTGAGATTTCATTATTGGTACTTCATTGTAAGCTACAGCTAGGCTGAGTATTTCTTATTTGACATTTTTTTCATTTATATATTGGGTTTCAAATATATTTAAAAGAAAAAGAGTGTATGCAAACTGTGGTTAAACTTCTACACTATCAAATAAACAACAACACTATACAACCAAGTGTTTGACAAAATATCACAAAGAAAACAAGTTGATTTCTAGCTAAAATTTCATTGGGAATCTTACAGTGGTATTAGAGGATGTTTATTGACAGCTGTGGGGTTTGAGGGCATCTTTGAGTAATTTTTTTGGGAGGGGGAGACAATAGAAACATCACATACAAGAGGCATAGGTATAGATCTCAAGAACCTCCTCAAGGGCATAGAGAAGAAGGGGTGGTGGGTGAAGAAGGAGTACCACATTCCAAAGAAGGTAAAGGGAAGGAGAACATGGGGGAAGAAGAAGACCCACGAATTGGCAGCCTCTTCCAGATGATGAACGATTTGGCCAAGGGAAAAAAGATGGTGATGGAACTATTGGGGAAGCTAGCACTTAACACCATAAAAGGGAAACCCAAAACAAATCAGAATGGTGAAAGGGGCTCTAACAATAGGGAACGGACTCATTCTCACACTACCATGCAGATCCACACTCACTTATACACCAAGACACCCATACCCACCATGCCACAGTTCTTGAGTGGCGAGGTCGCACCGGAGGGGCCAACAGAGCAGTATGACTCTTACTTTTCCTATTTGGAGGAGTACATGAGGTTGGGAAATGAATTTCAGGAAGCTATGTCCTTCACTGAATTTTGTCATATTAAGCAAAATGATCAACCAAGAGGGGCAAAAAGGACACCTAACCATGAGCTTCAGAAGACATTGGGGAAAGTGACCATTCCCAACTTTGACNGGGTATAGAAGTTGGACAAATATTTCCAGCTACAACAGATGACGGAGACAGAGGCCATTAAATTGGTACTCTACACCTATATGGTGAGGCTCATGAGTGCTGGTACCATGTTTTAGTGACGTTGGGTCATGCAGGCATCACATAATACCTCAAATTCACATAGAGGATCATTGAGAGGTTTGACAGGAAAGATCCCGAGATTCATTTTCAAGAGTTGGCTCAACTCAAATAGACGGGTATCCCTGAGGAATTTATCACTGAGTTCCAGAGATTAGCAGTGATGGTCGAAGACATATCTGAGACACGACTGGTGATGTTCTTTGTTGAGGGGTTATTTGAACCCTTGCATGGTTGGGTCAAGGTTTATAATCCAACCACCCTTTAGGATGCAATCAACAAAGTGAGAGATATGCAAGATGTTTTTCCTAGGAGTAGGTTCCCTCTTAAACCCACCTTCCCCTAGAAGAACAAGGAAGTCAAACCATTTCATAAGGATTGGGTAGGAAAACTGAGATTATATGAGGAGACCAGAAGGGAGTTGAGGAAGAAGAATCTATGTTTCAGTTGTTAGGATCCTTGGTTTCTAGAACACATGTGTGTAGGAAAGGACACAATGAGCAAGGCCCACTACATATAGGTCTATTCTGACAGTGACAATGATATAGAGGATGAGGGGCCGGGACAAGAACAAGGACATGAACAGGTTGGGGCTAAAGACGTTGTTATGGCATCCATCTCAGGAATTCCTAGGTACCATACATTGAGAGTCAGAGGATTCCTACAGGGGAGCAAGGTTACAATGTTGATTGAGAGTGGGGAATCCTAAAATTTTACAAATGCAGCCATGGTGGAGAGGCGAGGGATCCCGGCAGAGGAATTTGAGGGGTTCACAGTGATCATACCCAGTGGCCATCAGATGTAATGTATTAGATGGATTCCCAAGTTGAAAATAATCATGAGGAATTATATGTTGACAAATTACTTATTTTTGGTGGATGTGCTAGATACCAATGTGGTACTCGGGGTTCAGTGGCTATACTCCCTTGGAAAATACACGACTAATCAAAGAGCCTTGGAAATGGAATTCACAGGACCAGATGGGAAAAAGGAAGTTTTACAAGCAATGCACCATTATCTGCCCAAGATTGTATCATCCCACAACATGGAGGTAGTGATGTGGCATGCAGACATAGACTTGGTAGTGGAGTGTTACATCTCTAACAAGAAGCTTCCATATCGTCATCGGCAGTATCCAAACAACATTCAGGTATTACTTCATAAACACCAGAAGGTTTTTGGTGACATTCCTTCAGGAGTACCTCCAGATAGATGGTTTGAGAATATTATAGAATTATAAGATGGGGTTCAAGAAGTCATAACCAACCCTTACCACCATCCCAAGATGTATGAATACGAGATATATAAAATGATCAAGGAGATGTTGAAGATGGGTCACATCCGACCTAGTTCTAGTCCCTTTGCTTCTTCAGTAGTGTTGGTCAAGAATAAGGATGGTACTCTGAGGATGTGTATTGATTACCGACCCCTTAACAAGAATACCATAAAGAACAGGTATCCAATTCTGAGGATTGATGAGCTGATGGATGAGTTGAGGGGAGAAAAATACTTTTCAAAGATTGACCTCCGTTCAGGATACCACCAGATTAAAGTTCGGGAGCAGGACATCACAAAGACTTCTTTCCGATGTCATTATGGACATTATGAGTTTTTTTTTATTTCATTTGGGGTAACCAACACTCCCGCTACATTCCAGTGTTGCATGAACCACGTGTTCAATAAGCAGTTATGGAAATTTTTACTAGTCTTCTTCGATGATATCCTCATCTATAGAAAGATTTGGGAGGAACATCACAGGCATTTGGATGAGGTGTTGGGAATATTGGAAGATCAATAGATATACGCCAAAGAGTCCAAGTGTCCATTTGGTGTGACTGAGATGCTTTATTTGGGGCATATAATTGGGGAAAATAGGGTCCAAGCTCACCAAGAGAAAATCAGGGCAATATTAGAGTGGCCAACCCCTAGAAATGTGACTTAATTGAGGAGCTTCCTAGGACTCTGCACCTATTACAGGAAATTTGTTAAGGGGTTCTCACAACTGAAGACACCTCTTCCAGATCTCACTAAGAAGGGAGCTTTTAGTTGGATAGATGAGGCGTATGTGATGTTTAAAAACATGAAGCAGGTAATGATTTCATGTCCTGTGCTAGCTTTACCAGACTTCACTCAACCATTTGTTATTGAGTGTGATTCTTCGTGGAATGGAATAGGGGCAGTATTAATGAAAAATAACAACCCCATTGCTTTCAAGAGCCACAAACTCAGGGATTATGAACGACATTATCTAGTGTATGACAAGGATATGTTGGCCATCATGCATGCCTTGGAAAAATTCAAACAGTACTTGGTGGGGAACAAGTTGAAAATAAAGAGAGGTCATAACAGTTTGAAGTTTTGCATGGATCAGAAGGCATTGTCGAGCGACAAAAGAAGTGGATCAATAAGATCCAGGCCTATGATTTTTCAATTGAGTATGTGAAAGGGAAAAATAACATAGTGGTGGATGCCCTCTCTAGGATTCCACCCACATTTTCCCTCATGGATGTAACAATAGATTGGAAAGCTTTCCTGTTGGTAGAATATTCAAAAAGTAATTTTTCTTGTGAGATATTAGATGGGAAAATCTAGGATGATCGCTATAGAGTGATTGATGACATCAACTATTACAAGGACATGATCTATTTGGTTCCAGAATCTAAGCTAAAAGGGAAGGTTATGCATGTAGCCCATAGTTTTCCATTATTAGGACATCTTGGCAACATAAAAACTTACCGGAAGATCAGAGAAAGGTTTGCATGGAAGGGCCTCAATAACGATGTTCTGAGATTCGTGAAAGAATGCATTAATTGTCAGAAGAACAAAGTAGAGCACACCCATCCATCTGGGTTACTTCAACCTTTACCCATCCCAGAACAGAAATGGGAGAGTGTATCGATGTAATTAACTATAGGGATACCCCAGGCATGGGGTAAGGATTGTATCTATGTGGTGGTGGATAGGCTCACAAAATTTTCCCATTTCTTTGCCATCCCTTCTAAATATTCAGCAGCACACGTGGAAGAATTATTCTTCAAGGACATTTTTAAGTTGCATGGGTTTCCCAAAACCATCGTGAGCGATAGGGACAGTCGATTCATGGGAGGCTTTTGGAAAGAGCTTTTCATACTGATCAGGATCGATTTTACACCCATCACGAGCTACCATCCCTGGAATCAAGGGAAAACAAAGATTGTAAATAAATGGCTTGAAGGGTATCTGAGAAATTACATATCAGGACAACAAAAGGCTTGTTACATCTTGCAGAGCACTGTTATAATATGTCCTATCATATGTCAATCATGATGTCACCCTTCAAGGCGCTATATGGATACAATGCCCATACATTTGTTGACCAGATCTTTGGGGAGATCCGGGCCCCAAAATCCAAAGACTAGATCCAAGAGAGTCAAGACATCCTTAATATTCTCAAAGACAATTTGCAGATGGCCCAAAATCAACACAAGATGTATGCATATCGACACAGGGTGGAACGCAACTTCATGGTGGGGGATTTGGTGTACCTTCGCCTACAGCCTTATCGACAGTCGTCATTGAAAATGAGAGGGGCGGAGAAGTTGAAACCTCGATTTTATGGACCTTACAGGATTCAGTGGAGGATTGGGGAAGTGGCCTATGAGCTAGAACTTTTGGAGGGGTGCATGATACATAACGTTTTCTATGTTTCATGCCTCAAGAAGGCATTGGAACAACATGTTGTCACTTCTACCAAGCTGTCACCATTAGATGAAGAGGGACAATTGGTTCGGGTTCCTGAAGAAATTTTGGAGGGTAGGGAACAAAAGAAGAGAAACAGGACTATCATAGAGTATTGTGTCAAATGGAAAGATTTGCCTATTGAAGATGCTACATGGGAGGGCGAGCAGGTGCTTCAACATATCAGATTGAAATTACTTGTGGACAAGCAATCGTGAGAGGGGAGGATTGATGTCCCCATCCTCTTAAGAGTCACAAGGGGCGAATTTCGCTATCCTAATTAAGTTCACATGGGCTAAGGAGGAAAAGTGAACTAGGAGACATATTTCTCCGAGGAGAACTTTATAAAGTAAAAGTGGGAAAGAGGGGGGAAGGGTCCTAGGCGAATTAAAAAGTCACTTTAAGAATATAAAGTGAGAAACCCACTAAAGTGGCTTTTATTTCATTTAAATAATAAAGGAGTGGGAAAAAGGCTCAAGTAAACCAAAAAAGAGAAAATGGAGGAATTTCCTCTCATTCTTGTCATTGTCATTTGAGAAAACAATTTTTGGAGAGCTCTTGACAAAAGAGTTTAGGGTTTTGGAGAAACCCTTCATTGCTTCTGGTTTTGGTGTTGAAAATATACACCCTAATCAATTTAGGGAGAGATCATCATAGGTTTCTCATTGTGCTTCATCGATAATAGATTTTCGTCAATTTAGTGACGTAGTTTTGGGTGTGGAGGCCGAGTCTACTAAGGGAATGGGAGTTCCTCTCAGGCAAAGAATTTATGGTGGTTGATTTCTCTTATTTACAGTTTAAATGCTCTTATAAACTAATCATAATTTCCTTGGTGGTCGTATCCTTCATTTAATGGCTCGACTGCATGTATAGAGGCTGAGTTTATGATCCAGCTGCTATTTCGTATGCTTGTGGTGAGTTTTGGGTTGTGGGATAGAGCATATAAGTACCATCTGTTTTCCCATCACAATATGGGCACACTACTAGTGGTTGGAAGCATGTTTAATTTCTAATACGAATGTGGGAAGCAAGAACATATCTCACTTCTGGGAAAAATAGAATCTATCAATTGCTGCGGAAAAATTCCCTCTCTAAGTTGGGTGTGTTTCTGGGTATGCATTTTGAGATATAATATCTTTTTTGAGAGGTCGAGTTGAATGTTCTAGGCACATTTCTTTGTGGTTGGGCGCTCCCCTTTGAGGCTATAGAGTGTTACTTATTTTTTTTTGTGCATTCTGCAGTTAGGGACTGAAAATACCACTACTTGGGAGCAACTTTATTGCCAGAATGAACTTGTGTTATTGTTTCCTTGATTTTATGTATGGACATACCTCTTTGCTTAAGGAAAGGTTCGATTTCTATTGCAACTTAGTCATATTTTCTGATGGGAATTAATTGTTGAGTTTGGTGACGTGTGTGGCAATCATTTATAGGCCCATTCATCTCAACAATTGTAGAGACAACCTATAGGAAGATATAACAGGTTCCTTGCATTTTTCTATTGTACTTCTTGTTGGTTTATTTAGTGGATGCCGGTTGCTACATTAGTTAATGCAATCATCATATTGAGATTTCATTATTGGTAATTCATTGAGCTACATGTGGGCTATGTATTTGTTATTTTAGATTGTTGTCATTTATATATTGGGTGTCAAATATATTTAAAAGAAAAAGAGGGTCTGCAAATTGTGGTTAATCTCCTACACTAGCAAACAACCAACAACACTATACAACCAAGTGTTTGACAAAATCTCACAAAGAAAACAAGTTGATTTCTAGCTAAGATTTCATTAGGAATCTTACATTAAATTTGTTTAAATGTCAAATAATGAAAATAATTCCAGAGCATTCGACAAGGCCCAGATCCAACGAGAAATCACATTCCAAAAAAAAAAATTGGACAAAGAAATAGCATCGCTGCAAACAACTCGAGGGGAGAAAATTAATTTACCATTGTAGACGAACCTCTATTTCTTATGCGAACTCTAGCTGAAAGGAGATGGATATTTGATAGACTATCTACAACGATATATAACTAGATGAAGTGGTTTATGAATATAGCATTTTGCAGTGCTAATTGTATTTGAATGTGAGGTTGAAATAGAGGTTGTTCATAATTTCAAAATGTGAATCTATGCTTATGCAGATTAAATCTAAATAACAGGAAAATCTATGCTTATGTAGGAAACATAGAGAACTGCATTATGACGAATACCAAATAGTAGACATCATACGCTGAGTTGAAAGAGAATGAAACTTACTTGGAAGAGATACATGCAGGCTCTGGATTCCAGACAATGCCACTCCAAAAATAAAAATGCCTAGAAGTTTTGGTCAATCTCACGATGCACCGGATTAAAAAATGGCTTGTTGAATCCGCCTGTGAACTATGAGGCAATAGTAGGTGTTGCATTTAATTGTATGATTGAAGTCACTACAACACAGATCAGGGTGCTAGTTGCCATGGATCCAGCTAGCTTTGCTGGTTTAACTGATCTCATGGGAGGCTGGGAATCTCCTGGATTTGGCTGTCAAGTATTGAATATCATCTGGCAAAAATTTATGAGTGAAAATGAGGGGACAAGGAGACTCAAGGTGAATAGACAACCTAAAATGGCCAAATCCACCATGCATCATATGGGGATGCTATGGCATGAGAGATCAAGGACCATGCAATAACCTACATGGTAGATAGTCTTCGCCCTTGAACGCAGGCCACTTCATTAAAAAAAAATGGATGCATGCCCTAATATAAAACGTGTGTCGTAATATGCATGTCTCGATATGAATGCATTCCCTTCCACCTTAAGAAACTGCAGCTTTTCCGAGCGTCCAATAGACTCAGGCAATGCGGTTATTTGATTGTAACTGATGTTTAACTCGATGAGAGACGTCAGACCCCTATCGATTCCGGGAGAGCCACAAGATAGTTAAAATTGCTGCTGAGATCCAGGTATTCCAGATTCATCAACTTCTCAAGATCTTCCGGAAGGTCTGCAAGCTTTTTCATGTGGACATCCAAAAAGTGAAGACACATCATGTGGGAGGTGGAGTACGGAAGATGTGTGAGCTTGTTCGAATAAACACACAGCTTCCGGAGGTTCAGCAGTTCGAACCCCAGCCCCTCGGGCAGCCGCATGAGTTGGTTGAAATTTGCCATCAATTCTTCCAGTGCGCTGAATTAAAAAATAAATGTCGCGGTCGAAAATCAGAAATAATGGCAGGGGTTTGAATAAGAAAAAACTACAAAATCAACTCAGAGGTTCTTTTAATAGCTTACCGGCAGCTTTCAATACGATCAGGAAGCGTAGCAAGAGAATTCCCGGAAGCATTGAAGACCTTAAGCTTCACAAGACGCCCAATGGAGTCTAGTAGCGATGTAAGCTGATTTGATTGAATGTCGAGATGCGTTAGATTAACCAGACTCGTCACAGATTCAGGCAAAATCTGCAATAAACAATTAAGTCTGCGTCAATTTTGGGTGAGAGATTATGGCCGACTGCTAATTATGCCGAAAGTCGTACATCTATTGACAATGGGTATATTTAATAATATTTTAACCATAAATTTCAATCTTATCAATTGAAGATGTTGGTAATTTTCTAACATTTTAAAAATGTTAGTTTGGTTAAGCTGTTTACTTTTTAACATTTACTTAATATGATTAAGAATTTACTGTGTAACCATCTAATTGCCATGTTCAAATAATTAACAAACTTACTTAAAATTACAAATTTACTTTACTATTCACCTTTTATCATTTTACATTATTAAATTTACATTTGTGTCACGTTTTCCATATCTACTATACACCCACATCCTCATAATTACCATTGGTTTCATATTCTTCCTACCATGGCAACGGCAGCAGCCGCATTCTTCCTACGATGGCAGCCGCATCCATTCGTTTCATATTCTTCCTACGATGGCAACCCCATCCATCTGGCTTTTTATTGCGGCGGGTTTCTCATGTCCATGATAAAGAGCGTAGCAGGAAGAGACATAGGTGCGAGCAAAAGGCCAGGCAAAATTAATGCATGCAACTTGCCAGACGAGGACGAGAGCGGCACAAAATCCAGGACAAGCATATACACACCCGTGACTATGGCAATTCCGTAGGACTTTGCCAGCAAGAATGGTCGTTGCATTTGTGTCATTTCCTTTTGGTCTGCCCCTACAACGAAGGGCACCGAGAGGAAGCAGACCATGGCAAGAACCCCGACGTTCAAGAGCAGGAAAAGGGATTCGGTGCGGGGAGCTATTGCGGTATGGATAGAGGTGTAAACCGTCACGCTCAACCCCACGTAAATGGTAGAGAGCCCCAACACGAAGCCTCTCTCGTTCGCAAAGTTTCGAATGCAGATTAGGTACGTTACTGTGTTGAACCAGCAGACGCTGTTGCCTGCCAATATACAGAGAAGAAACACCTGCTATGAGCAAAGAAAAATCAATAAATCAATTTTGTGATCACAGAACAGTGATAAGTGTGCGATATATGTGCTTATATATCTTACTGTACATATATCTCATTATATATATGTCAA